>WUAM01000313.1:0-29682 GCA_024336885.1 Actenoides hombroni
TGCTGGCCACACTTCTCTTGATGCAGCCCAGGATATGATTGGCTTTCTGGGCTGCAAGAGCACACTGATGGCTCATGTTGAGCTTCTCATCCACCAGCACCCCCAGGTCCTTTTCCTCACGGCTGCTCTCTAGCCAGTCACTGCCCAGCTTATATCGGTGCTTGGGATTGCTCCAACCCAGATGGAGGAATTATTCACAATTTCAATTCAATTATGAATTATTTCAAATCAAGCAGCCAAATGTTTGAAACATGTCTCTTCCCAGGCTTGATTTAAGCTAATTCTGAAACCAGCTCCATTAAAGAAAGTACAGATGTTTTTAGATAGTAACAATAAAGTTAAATACTTGTAGTAGGTATTAGTCAGGCTTGCATTTAATTACCCTCCATTAAAGGTATACTTACATGAATGCTCTTTGTCTGGATCTAAAAGCCAAGGCACAGTTGGGATAGGCAGGGCAGTTTGAATAGTGTGATTTGTCATAATCAAGAGGTAAATCTAGACAGTAAAGGAAGGATGTTCTAAGAGACTGAAAAGAAAGGATGCACTGCTAAGTCTATGTAACAGGAGAAAATATAGATGAGATGGCAGGCTAGGAAAAGGTAGAAGTTTGCAAAAGTAGATAGGTAAAGAAAAGAAGGCTTCAGCTGCAGGAAAAATGTCCTTTTAAATTCTTCTTTTTCCTTCCTATGCTATTCTCAGATAGAAATGGCAGCTTTGTAGGCAATACAGTATTTCTGAAAGAGGTAGAAAGTGTTCTTCAAGGCCTTAAATGGGGGGAATAAGCTCAGAATGGTGTTAAAGGAGATGGTACAGAAGTCAGAAGCTGCTTAAAAAGGTAAGTATTTCTTAGCCTAAGAGAAGTCCTGTGCCCAAGTCACAAATGCCAAGAGACTGCTTGAACAAGAAAGGGAGGAATACCTCTCCTGCTTGGCAAGGAAGCAATTCAGAGCAAAGACAGATAGAGGGAGCAAGAAGGAGACTAGAATTGTAGTCAAGTGTAAAATCATTTGCTCTAAAAAAGGCCCCAGCTTCCCACTTGTTAAGTCCACAAAGTAACCCCAGAGCTATTGAGCCGCATTCCCTTCTTCTGCCTGGCTCCCATCCTCTAAAAACTGCTTTTTATCCAACTTCATCAAAATTTCAGCAGGAGAGGTGGAACCTCTGTTGAATGGGAAACAGCTGCAGGCCTGGTAATTGTGGTTCTCCCTAGTAGATAGAAGATGTTGGAATGCATCTCCTTAGCTGGATAAGAACCTAGGGTTTGGTTTTCCCATCAACAAACTACATAGACTGTTAAGTCTGGGGAAGCTGTACTGAAAAGGAGAACAAATACAAACACTGTATTTGAAAGTAAAACAAAGCCAATGATTTCTTCCAGTCTTGAAAGGCACTGTTGAGGGCATGTAGTCTGTGTGTGGTGGTAAGCTCCCTAGGAAGGCATCCAGCTCTACACAAGCAGAGCTTCACATCTATTACACTGCAAAGATCAGAGTCCAATGTAGATTTAGACACCAACAGTCTGAGACACTACAGTCTGATAATGCTGGTCATATTTAGGAGCTCTCCTGTGACCCAGTATTAAGATGCTATCCATTGTTCTTCACAAACATTCTGCTTTCCTCATTGGTTCCAATAGTGTAGCTTCAGCTACTCCTCATAGAGCTCTCCTAAAAGTTGAGAATCCCATTCAGAAGGGCTTGTTTTTCCCTCTAACGCAGGACAGGAGTTTCTGTTCAATGATTAGGGCACCTAAAGGTTGTGTGAAACATCTGTCACTTTGTTGCACAAACTCATTGTGACAATAGATTTAGTAATGACTGTGAGATGCTCAGGTAATTTGGAAGTAGGAACTCTCTAGGTGCTTTTAATAAGCATGTTTTAAAGTACAAACTCTGTTACAATCCCTTTAGGACCCACATCTCCTGCAGGACACTTCCCAGTGCAGTATGAGTCAGGAAACAGGCTGTGCCGATAAATAGCCCTGGCATTGCCTCCCCTCTTTTTGAAGGCTTTGGGTCAATGCCATGTCTCTTTAGGGACAAAGCCACCGCCCACACTTTCCTCTTAACTGAACAATCCTCTGTAAAACTCTCCACCACAGTGACACATGGACCCACTACTGGTTCTCATCTTGTTTCTACGAATTGTTGTTACATTTGTTTTAATCTCCCATGGCTCCTTGTATTTGCACAGTAACTGGTGCCATTATTGCTGAGCTGTGTAATTACACAGTGGATCTCTCAGTAGCACTAAATGTATAATTATGAAGTTCTCCAAAGTAGAAGGATGGAACAACTGTTCAGTGTTTGCAGCCAAAGGAGTTTTACTGTATGCGCTTTCCATACCACTTAGCTTACTGCCTACTTAGCTTTCCATAAAGTGTAATTAGGTTCAGGGTAGGGTTGGAAGACACATGGAGTATAATATATGAACTGCACTTCTTATTCATAAAGTAACAAAGACTCTGCATCAAGTTAATGCCAACAGTTTCCCTTGGAAATAGCACAAATAATTTGTCACTGCTCATTACTCTCACACTACTGTACTATTGCTGGCTTTTGAAAAGACGGTTTCTAAAATTATCCAGAAGAACTGATTACTGGTTTTGGTACTGTAATGTTTAAATAGATCAAAACAATTCAAGATCTATGTGTTTAACCCAAGCAAATAGAAGTGGTTTTGGGTTTGCATCTGTCTTTCTGGAATGTATGGATTGTTTTCTTTCTTTCTGAAGCATAAAGGGTACCCAGTGGAATACAGAGAGCAGAGAACCAGTGCAAGGCCTCTGTTTAAGTGGGTTACAGACATTTGTTTTTTGAACAGAGAGCAGTCTGACCTGAACCTTTTACCAATTGCAGAATTATTAGCTCTCTGAAAGCAGAGACAGCAACAAGGGTTAAGCCACACTGCATGAGAGGCTTTCACAAACTTGCTGAGATTTCTCTGTCTGAAGGGACAAGCTGGACAAAAAGAGATAAAACAAACTCTCCAAGGTCACACACAACAGCCTTTGAGTGGAATAAGGAAGAGAAGTGAGATTTCTTAAATGCCACAATAGTACCAGGTCCACTTGGACATGCTGTTTAGCCTCCATGCAGTCTCTCTAGCCCACCCCAAAATCATCAGGACCTCTTGCCAAAAGAAGTGTGTTTCCGTGAATTTTAAACAAATAATTCAACAATTGCTGGACATTTTAATGCTTAGTTTTGAGATACAGCTAGCTGCTCTGCATGCACAGCATTTGCATTCAGAAGGGCTGGAAGGGGGAACTGGTGCAGTTCCTGCTTGCATACTCACAGGACTGAGGGAACTGATTCACATGTCACTTGTGTTTTGTCTGAAGGGAAAGTTTGTAAGGAATGTTCTTTACAACTGAAATAGTGTTATATCTGAATTCATAACTCTTCCCTTCCAAAAACCTGTCTAGGATGGCTGGGGATTCATTCTTCTGTTTCACCTTAGTTCATAAGAGGCTTCAAATACGATGTTATCCTTTGAGCAGATTAGAGGACAAATTGTGATGGAGAGACATATTTCCTGCAATTTTTGGAACAGAAAATTATTTCAGATATAAAACCATTCCCTCTCTTGCATTCCCAATTGTGAACGGCTGGATGCAGCCGGGGGTCCTGCACATGCCATAGGTGGGCTTCCCTTTGCCTCCTCCCTGAACTTGAAGCCACAGGCTCCACTGAGAAGAGCAGCAGGAGGGCTTTCTTGCATATCTGAACAGAGATGGGAATTATTATCCCAGTGAGTTCACTATAATTAGCCTTTGACTAAGAAAAATGGGTAACACAGGACTGGATTTTCAGTCTCCAGTCCCAGATCCATATCTTTACTCTTCTGGCATGAAATCAGAGGACCGCTGAAATCTGTCCCTCTCTTAGAGGAATATCAGTCCAACATTAGCAAACCCAGGGAAGACTGGGGGAAATGGCAACTGACCTTGAAGTGATCTTTTCTAGTACAGAAAGAAACACTTTGTTGGACTATTGTGAGTCACCTGGTACTGTTCCACTCCAGGTTTCCCCTGCCTGCCTTTGCTCTGTTAAATCACTTCACAACAATTTTGGAATAAAGCACTGTTACATAAAGAGATCCCATTTGAAAATTACTATCCTAAACAGTAAGCTTTAATTTTCAAAGCTGTCAATCTCCTCCATTTCAATATTTTAGACAGAAGAGAAGATAAAAAAGTAGGGTTTAGATCCTGTTTTCTAACACTGTGCTTCAGAGATGGTATTTTTGATATCACACTCATTTTCCCTCTTTCTTATCTGCTTCATTTTCTTTAAATTATTTTTTTTTTCACTTTCAGAACATTAATCCTCTCTTTTTCCCATTGTTGCTTGTCACTAGAATAGTCACACAAACAGACTCAGTGTGGTACTAGTTCTCTTCAGTAAATCCATGTTTCACTTGAACAGAACTACCCTTCCCTTATTCCAAGAGTTAAGCTTCAATTTGGTTAAGACAAGTTGGTAACATGCTAAACAGAGGCATATTGCAACTCTCCCCAAAGCTGCCGGAAATTCAGATGACAGACTGTAACTTCTCATTTTAAGACACTTCTCATAATAGTCCTTTTTGATCCTGATGGAGAGAAAGAGATGCTTATTAACTCTCTGCTTATCTGTCTTCCATCACACTCAAATATATTGTGTAGGACTCTACAGCTTTATATACTGCAGCACAATCTCATCAATAGCAACTACAGTTCCTTGCCTGTCTTCAGTATCTTTGTTCAGCAATGGATCTGAAACACGGTAAAAGCTAAAACAGCTACCAGCAATGGCACGGGGACAAAAGAACAGCACGAAAGCCCTAAGCTTCAGTACTGTAATAATGTTTCTCAACAGCACAGGCTATCAATATGAAGCCCTTAAAATGAAGTTTAGAATGCTAAATAATAGACTTATCCCCATCAGCAACATATATAACAACACTGAACTGAAGCAACTGCTAACTTCAATAGTTTCTAATTAGAGATGATTCACTTTTCCCATTAAACCCACTTTTATTTTAATAGAAGGCTGTTTTCTGCCAAAAAATATTTTCTCCACATTCTTCTTTGGTTTTCAAAATAGTCCCCACTCCAGACCTGAACTTAACATTCTGCCCTCCCACAAATCAATTTCTATTTGAAAAGTAAACACTTCTAACAGTCAATTTTAAATTATCATTTTCTGTAAGAAAGCCACGTCCAAATTATTTTACCCATTTCTATGTATTACAAGAAGTCCTTGTTCTAAAGCAAGAGTTCCTTGTGTCTGGTTATTGATTCCTCCCAGGCATCTGAATTTCACATCTGCTGTGAAATCATTACTGTTGCTAAAACAATGTATAGTGGGTTTTGCATTGGAGACTCAGGATCTGCTCATAAAGTTTGGCCTCAGTCCTGAAGATTTACTTGCTTACTTAATTGTATGAGATATGACAAATTCCATTTTTATCAAATTTCTCAATAATATTTTCACTGCTGTAACCTAAGATGTGATTTGACCAACATTTGGTATCAGCTTGTTAAGATGTCCCAAAAGGTAAAGGGGAGATGGTGATAGTATTTCAGGAGAAATTAAATAAAAGGCAAAAGAAATCCTGAAGAACACTAATCAAGCAATGCTTGATACAAGAATATTTTGTAAGTAAAGTGTGAAAGATGTTTGAAAAATAAGGGATGCATAACAAAGCAGCAAAATCTGATCTCCCAACTATGCTAGGTTTCAGCACTTGTCTAGCAACACTTAACAACATATATTGTCCCCAGTTGGTATTTCCATCTTCCATATATTTCCATCACACATCCTTTGATAGGTTAAATGTTACAAAGGGAGATTCATCTTCAGATTTCATGGCACAAAGCAATCCCTGCCAGGCATCAGAAATCAATGGTTCCTATTTTACCTTGAGATGACAGATGTGCATTCAGATGCCTTGCTGGATAGAAAAGACTTACTGAAGGAACCATGTTTCCTGTTCAGCATGCTGAAGAGACTGCTGTCTAACCATGAGATACAGTGGAAAGCTGCTACTATTACAGAAATTCTTCAGTGGGAAAAACAAAAGTGGCCAGCAAACAAAAACTGAGCCCTGTGAAATGCAAGGTCATTTGCAGACTGGAAAAAAAAAAATGTCTCAAAGCTTGGCTTACTAATCGCTTTTCATAAAAAAAAAACCCACAAAAACCAAACGAACAAACAAATAAGGCTCATTATTCCATTTCATATTTATAAATAAAAACTCCAGGTACATAAAATTCAGGGTGTCTTTCATTGAGTTGTAAACTAATTCTAAATTGCATGTGTCCCAGTTCAGTGTCTAGTAAATAAAACCTTGGTTCCTCTCAGGAATCTTTCACAAAGACCAATATCCTTGACCACAACTGGAGGAGAGGGGGAGCAGGAAGAAGAGAAGGACAAGGAGATTCCAGTTAGCCTTTTTCATCAGTGGTAGAAATACTCCTTCTTACTTCAGTGAGATAAGAAAACTGTTCCTAAACATATGCTGAAGACCAAATCAGGCGGGGGACATGATATTTATTTATCTGCTACTTAAAGACTGACAGTATGAGAGGTGAATTTTTTTTTACAGTCCTTAGTGAACAGGTTGATGCAATCCAATCCTCCCTTTGTGTCTGCCACAACTGTCATCATCATAGAGACAATAGCAGTAGTCACTGGTCTTCAGACTGCACACTGTGTTTCTCTTCAGAAAAAAAGGAAAATCAAAGATCATAGTAATGTGTAGATAGAACATACTGGGTTTTACATCTAGAGCCCACAGGCATTCAAGAAACACATTGGAAAGGCTAACCATCTCTCACTGCATCAGAAGACAGACATACTGGCCAGAGAAAGTTTAAATTGCTACAACACAGTGAAAATGACACATCATTTATGAACAATATTATCCCGTAGGGACCGGTCAAATACATCTATTACAGAATGACAGGTCAAGTCAACAAAACTTGTGAAGCAGTGATCACCATGAATATAAAGAGTGCACTGCAGCAAGACATTTGGCTCGTGTTTCGCAGCTCACACATTTCTCCCACATCTACCCCTGATGGCCCTGATACCTGAGTCATTTCCCACATGGGAATACCATAATGGTTGGTGCTGTACAAACAGCAGAAGTGTTCCCTTTGTCACAGAAGAATTTTTATTGTACTGTACCATTTCCGTTGTCTCCAAACTTAGCAATAGAACTTCCCTTGGCTTTGCTCAGATTTGAACAGATCTCCAGTCATGTAGGATCTCAAGACATAGAGACAGGGAGAAGATCTAGTTCTTTAAACTCAGCTTGCTATTCTTAAACAGATGGCAAAAATGTCTTCCTGCTGCCTGCCACTCACCTTAGTCACACAGTCCTGACTTCTCCCTTGGCTGGCACTGGTTTGGCTGCATGGTGAGTGCAGGGTGTTACGAACACCAGAGAGATTATTTTCCATTAGATCAATGAGCTGTTTGCCTCACCCATGGTTGCACAACCTCCAAAGTGATGTAGGATAGCAGAAGGACTATAATCCTGACTGAGAGGGAGGGGAAGAGATGGAAAAAGCAGGAGTGAGCAGGACTCCTTCATGAGTAGAACACTGGGATCTCGTAAAGCATAATGTGAAACCACATTGCTGGTCTCAAGCTGCTCTAAGTACATAGGGAAGTGTTTAACCATCTTTGTATGCCCAGTGTCTAGGGCTTGCCTTACTTTTACTGTAAGACAGTGTAACCCCTAGGCAGAACTAATTATGCTCCTCTGATTGCAGTACACATGATCTATCCTATCAACATCCCCCTCTTAGCACAGTCTCTCACACTAGGATCCCAGAAAGGCACTGTAAGTTTTTACGTTGCACAACACACCAACCCCTTCCACAGGGAGCACAGCAACAGTTTAAGAAGGAAAAGGGTTCTGACTATATGCTCATACTTGAAAAATTCCTTTCTATCCTGAAACAATAATATTTTGGGAAGTAGTGTTTATATACTATTTAGGAGTCAAACACATATTGAACTCATATGAGTGAGACTGTGTAAGTAATTTAAAAAACTAGTCCCAGGAACATGTATAGGAGCAAGAACCATAGCTGTGTCAGGTCAATGGCTAGGCATAACAGTGAAGAGCAGCAGGAAGGAATGGAAAGAAAAAGCCAGGATTTTCTTTTTTTGGTGACATAGTAATCAAGGTGAAAGAAACCAGCTTCAAAATCTGTTCAGTTTAAAAAACTAATTTGATAATATTTGTGGCATCACTTTTCAAAAGGAGCAAATAATTAAAAATTGAGGAAATCTAATGGCTTTTATATATATTAAAATTGGGAACAATTAATTATGTCTAAATGTGCCTCAGTAAATGTACTCCCTAACCTAAAGGAGGCTTGCAGTTCTGGGGTATAAAGGTTATTAGGGAAAGTAAGAACTAAGAATTCTTCTTTGAGCAACAAGGTCCTTAAGTAATCCCATATGCTACATGAACTTCTGTTAAACATGAGAAATAACCAAAGAACAGGTGCTGTTGCTGGAAGTGTGGGGTTTAGATGAAACAGTTGGAAGCTCCATTAACTCTAAGAGAGCAGATGCAGCTGGGCAGAGTGCCTGACTGAGCAGGAACAAGATCACAAAATTAAAGAATGGTAGAGGTGGAAAGGGACCTCCTGAGATAATTTAGTTCAGTCCCCTGCTCAAAGCAGGGTCAGAGAGAACAGATTGCTCAGGGCCACATGCATTTGGGCTTTGAACACCTCAAGGATGAAGATTCTGAAACATCTCTAGGCAACCTGTTCCAGGTTCATACAGTTAAAAAAAAGAAATAAAAATTCTTATTTTTAAGTGGAACTTCTTGTATTTCCGTTCTGCCTATTACCTCTTGTCCTTTCATTGATCATGACTGAGGACAGTCAGGATCCATCTTCCTTGCTCCCAACCAAGCATGAATACTTCTGCCACCTTTGCTTGCCTTCCTGCATGTCAGGATGCTTCATTTTTGAGCTTGGAGGGGGAGATAATCCTTGAGACTTTACCCCGTAATCCTGTAGATACTTCTTTCTTTGTGTATGTACACTTGGGGAGGGATTTCTTCAACTCTGTATTTTTATTTTTTTCAGTATCTCTTCTGTCCAAATCATCTGTACTCTTTGTTTGCCATACTGGTGTGCCACTTACTCACTTGATTGTTGGCTGGCTCTTCCTCTCCTGTCATTCCTAGTCTACTTAAGAGTTCAATAATTCTGTGCAAGGTAATATATTCAATCAATAAGCTCTTTAACAAAAGCTAGTGGTCTACCAATGAGTACTCCAGGACCAACCATGCACTCAGTACCATCTTTATGGAATTTTATGAATGCCAGATTCAGCCACCAGAATCTAAAAATAGGATAAGAGACTTTCTTTATCTTTATGGTTCTTAATATATTTTGTTCCATTCAGTCTTTAGAAATTTTTATATTTGCTTTTGCAAAGGCACATTGCGATTGTGTCTCTACCAGGTCATAGGAAACATTAAAAGCAATTCTAAAAACCATGTGAAGATGTTTTGGAACATGAGGTTGGACTGATTCAGTTTCTGTTCTGAGTTGTTTCTTCTCTGTTTCCTGTCATGCAGACATACATACATAAAGGATTAAGAATATGAATCAATTCTCTTTAAGAACTTCTAATTTATCTGTCTGTGTCTAGGGGACCTATCCTGAAAATATTTCAGCCAAAGATTTAATGGGGCTCTCTCATACATTTCTATTTCAGCAGAGTGGTTTGATTTTTCAGGGCCTTTATTGATCTTATAAATCTCTTGAAAAAAGTTGACCAAATATGAAAAAAATCATGCTTTATAGACAGCAGTGGTCATAAAGGGCCCAGGCAGACAGTTCTTCACACTGAACGTTCTTGTATTTGTTAGCTATTGTCAAAATCCTGAAATATTCATATGTTTATGCTCTGTTAATTATCATCCATTAATTATTTATAGCAATGTCTATAAATTCCATTTACTGATAGAAATGAGAAAAAGATTGTTGCTGTGCTTTACTTTTAGTAAAGTTGAACAGATAAAAAAGGTGCCCAGGGAAGAATAGAAAGGAGGGATTATTTCTGATCAATTCAGAGGCTGAATGAAACCTGAAAGAAGTACAAGAAAAAGGAGAAATAGGTACAGGGTTGGCTTCTTCCAACAGAGGAATCTAGGGGCAGAGACTTGGAAGCATCTCTGACTGACCAGATGGTAGGTCAGGACTACTGCATTGTTGATTTCTCTGTCAACAATATCTATGTGTGCGGAAAGCACAAACCAAGATGAGAGAGAGAAGTCTAACACGGTAAGAATTTTCTATTTGTGCTTCATATTCGTACAGAATACCCCCAAACCAACCTTACCTGGTTATGTATCCACCAAACTGTGACAAAGAGGACAGCCATTCAATAACTAGTCTGAAAGTCATTGCTTTCTTTGTACTCTTCCTCTTTCTTCTCCTTCCAACTTGCTTTCCCTCCAGCAAAGGCTTTTCTGACAGAAATCAAGTAGGAGCAATGGCATAAGTGCTTGGAGAAAGAGTCCAAGAAAGTGGCAGTACAGAGTAAGTGACTGTCCCCACGGTATACACATTCATATGTTTCAGCAGTTTAGGTATTCACTGATCTGGAAACTGCATCTGGGCCAACATTATTGCTTTAAATGTTGCAATAATTTTTTATCGCTTTAAATGTTGCAATAATTTTTTATCGCTTTAATCATATATACTTTAAAAGCTCTATAGGGTCATCAGCATTAAGTCAAAGGATAGTAGCAATGCTTTCCCTTTTGTGGGGATGTAGCAGCCACAAGGAAATACACCTGAGTCCCCAGCAGAAAAGAAACACTTCAAGATGATGTTCACCTGAAGTCTTTTAAGGATGTAAAAAAAGCCCAAACAATATTTTGCTGCTTCACAAATGGCATGTTTGTTACAGGATATAACGAAATGTTTAAGCAGCATATAAAACAATAACAGGAAACAACACATCATTATAGAAAAATATTTGGAACATAATGTGAAATTGCAGCAAATCCCATTCCTCCTACCACTCACTCTATTCCAGTCATCATCATAAAGATATTTACTGTACATAAAGGCAGACAATTCTTGATTTTTCATAAGTGCATTAGCAGCCTCCACAATAATCTAGACCATATTTCCTCCCCAACATCATAGGCTGGAGAAAAGTTTACAGAAAGCCCATACTGCCTGTATCAGGACAAGTCAACTACAGAAGAAACCAATTTACAAAATTTGCTAACTCCAGAATGGATGCACTGAATAAGTTTCTACAGATAAAATTAAAGAAGCTTTGTATTAGTAACATCTTTCCTTTCTTGAAAATACCCTATGTCACTGTGACTCCAAATTACTGAGAAATTACCCTTATATAAAGAAAAAAGTTTTAGCTTTTTTCCCCTTCTACTAGGAAAGGGGAGGACAATTTCAAGATAAGCGTGGTGGTTTGCTTCAAATCTAAGCTAATGTCTTGGCAAGCCGTTTTGCTCTGTGGTACTAGAAGTGGGAGATTTTGAATGACCAAATTATACAGTTTTCCTCTCTTCATTTCAAATGTATCTGTCTAGATCCTGAAACAAGTTGTTATAGAGGGCTTGATTAACATAGTTTTATACTTTTTATTACCATTGACTAGAAATTATCTCTTTGTTCAGTATCTCCAAAGCTATCACAGTTTTTACTCAACACACAAGAGGAAAATAGATGCAGTAAAAATTAGTTACATGGGTAAATTAGAAAAGTGAGACAGATCTTGATCTTCAAGTTCCGAAATAATTAGATTTATTATCATAAAAATACATTAAAATGGTGATAAACATAAGGAACAACTTATATATGAAGAATTACATTTCAATTGGAAAACTACTTACTTCAAAGAAGACATACCTTAGACCTAGAAAGCCACTATCAACACGAAAATATAGTAACTGTGGAATGATTGTGCATTGGTTTTTCCAATACAAGAAACAGGGGTACTGCATGGAACAAGTAAATGGAAAGTTGAAGCACTGATTAAATACATAACACTGACTTTGTCTCAAGACATCCTAAGCCAAAACTTCTAGGAAAGGTATTTCTAAGGAAGTGTCGATAGTCATATTTGAACACCCTACCTACGCAACTGTTATTAAAGTCACTATGACAAGCTGCACACTGGATAAGGTAGACTTATCTTACCATGCTTTGACCATTAAAGTATGTAGCTGTCTAGATACCAAACTGGGTCCAAAGAATTAATACACATGTAAGTCCAACATAAGGCCAAAATAATTCTATACTGGCAAGTGGAAGTTAAGCAGGATAACTTAGTATTTCTAAGTTGTCATGATACACCTGTGTTAAAGCAAATTGAATGACAACATAGAGATGTAATCAATACAGTGAATGGACTTTGGACAATTATTCAGGTCAACTTAAAGTACCTATAGATGGATGAATGGTTCACCAGATGACCAGACTTGCTAAAGTGGAGTGTCCATACCAAGAGTTATATCTCATCCTTAAAGTTACTAAACCAACCACAGTGAAAACTGAGACTTCTCTATTTAAAATTCTTCCTATGTATTAGACAGACACATAAATCAATAGATGTTGCACCAAATAGTTTGAAAGATATGCTTTTTAATTGTGATGACCTGCTTAGAAATTAATAAAAATCTAATCTTTTAAAATATATTAGAGAAGAGAAAGGTGTACATCTTCAGGTACTGCTACATTTTGTTAAGATGTGGATAGACACTGGAGGAATGAAAATCTGAAAATATATTTAAGATATAGTCACACATGTAGAGATTTCTCAGAACTCTAAAAACAAACATATAGAAAAATGCAGGCACTGATGCCCTTTCAGTTAAAAAAGCAGCGAAAATTTTCTTTCGGAGGTTGATAAAGGGATCTGGAAAATGAAACTCTTGCTCAGGTAAACACTGGATATCAATGGAAATTAGTAGGGTAAGTCATACTCTCTGTCTTGGCTAATATTTTAAAATATAAAATTACTGGAGGACAATCTGTTGCAGCAGTTTCTTGACAATGATAACAAAACTGAATACCAGAAAGAAATTGAATGCGTGTGTCAAATACACTTTTTCACAAACTGATTCCACTCAACTATATCAAAAGGATTTTACTTAGAGATGTCATCAAACTTCAATTATTTTTTTTTTTAAATTTTAACTGAGATTAAACAAGATTTCTTATACTAAGTAGGAAGTCACAGTGGTATTGTGATAACAGAGGGTTAACCTAACTTTTGCTGTTGTTGTTGTATTTAAGCAAAAGGAGTGAGAAACCCAATTTTTCAGCCATATTTTCTGGATTTATGAGAGATATCTGGAATCTTTATGGCTTTACTTTTCAAAGTACTCGTATATGAGGATATTACCACTTGTAGTGAAACCATTTAGTAAATATCCAAGAGGAGTTACAGCAAAAAGTCAGAACAAAATTATAAAACATACAAATCACCAGCAGTTGAGTTCCAAAGCAGGATATATTATTTTTTTTCAGTTTGGATCAGCAAACTAAATCCTTTCCTTTAACCAGATAGGTTTCCTATGCTAATCCAAACATCCATTCACAAAGACAGAATTTAAAATTATTTCTTTGCAGAATTATAGAGCTATACAGACTTTTTCACACAATTAAAATAAAGCAGTGTTTTTCTGTCATCTCAATCTTTCTTAACTGAGCATATTGATGAATATGGGTTTTTGCCTCTAGCTAGTGTGGCTTGCACTGCTGGTTTAGTAATTTGTTAAAAGAAATAAATTATTCCTATAAAAATACTGGGTTTTTTTGTTTTGTTTTATGTTTTGTTAATCAGAGAAAAATGTGAGCTTGACAGTAAATGCTGCAAAGTTATTTTAGAGTCATGACTCAAGTTCTTTTATCCTTTAGTTCTAACAGACTCCTGACTTTTTGTTTTCCAGAGACATGAGATAATAGCTCCCTTAAGACTTTGACTATCTCCCAGAATAGAGCAGCAGAACTATTCTTAATTATATTTATCTGTGCAAACAGTCTGTATAGATAATTTTTTTTCCAATAAAATGTCGAATGTGACTTTTGAGTAAAGCTACACTCATCCTTCAGAGTTCCTTGCTGTTCCATCTCGGAATTTTATCTAAAACTAACACATATGAGGTTACTGAAAATGTCAGGATTAACTACATGGTCAACTAAGTGTTCTAAAACAATTCAATAAAGTTTATAGGTAGAAAAAAAATAATTGTGGGCGAAAAAGAAAAGAGTATCTTTATAGAGGTTTCCGGTTATCTTTCCTTGTTCTTTGAAAGGATATATGTGTTTGCAAACTTTATGCGAAAGTCACCAGTGCAAATCCCACAGTCCTACATTCTTAAGAATTCCTCTCTAACCTCTGTTAGGTTTGATTTTCCTTCCGTTACAACAACATATAGGTGCATTACATACTATCTTCTGCCTGAACACACATGCAGCCAAACATCTTCCCTTTGTCATTTCTTATGGAAAAATCTTGTTGCTATTTGTCAATATTTTTTCACAGTAATTGAGTTTAATATTAATGATTCTTATATTATTGCTTGCTAAGTCTTTGTTTATCAGAACTTTAGTCTCTTCTATTTGGGTTAACTCTTTGATTTGATTCTAGTTCTCAACCTTGTATTCTACATTTCTTTTAGCTAAAGTGATTTCCTGTAGGTCACTACATCATACAATTTTTGAAAGTGTAGATACATTAGATATATTTCCTTTGCCTAGAAAATATATAAACTTATCAAAGATACATATTAAATTAGTCTCATACAATTTATTCCTAAAATTCTTCCTGTTTACTCATCTGAATAGAATTAATAGGCTTTAGATTTGTACAGAGTCAGAATATATAAGCATGTTGTCTGTTCCTTCAGAAGACCTCCTCATATTTATACCCTACTTTGTCTCAGCCAAATTTGAAAGAGGGATTGAGGCCTGAGAATGATTAAGTTCTAACAAGCTTTATCACAACTGGTGGGTGGGATGGATATAGAGGGGACAAATCTATTAAAAAATCACATTATTTGATCTGCTTCCCCTGAAAACAATCTGCTCTGTCCATGATAACACATATGTTAAAGCTCATATTTTAGCAGACCTCACTGTCTAATTGTGCCATTGCGACTGTGCTGCTTCTATGCTTGGGGCAATGACTGAGTTGAGAACCTTCACCATGAAGAAATCCTACAGTCTGTCTACATGTAACTTCTCCACAACCAAGCTGCTTCTCAGACTGTCTGAACAATTCAATTATCATAATTTGCCTTTTGAAATCAAGCATCTCACTTTCAGGTGCTTTTTTTTTTGCCTTTTTTTTTAAAAAAGGATTTGATTCAATGAAGTTGGATGAACTTTCAATCCTATCACTAAAATTGTAATATACAATTATCTAACATATAAACCCCTAATTACTGACTGTAATCAATATTATCTTGTCATACTTTGTTATGTATTGCCCTAACAATAACCCTAGAAAAACGTACCTTTAATAATGTAATCTTATATGTTTGAGAAAGTTTTTTCAACTTATAAGCAATAATTTTTGTGGATGTAGAAACAAATGTATCTGATTTTCTGTTACACTGAAAAGAATACTTACCTCAATTATTCCTCACACAGTTAGGGAACTCCAATTACGTAACAAAATTTATTTAACACTTCTTCACTAAACTTTCTACACCATCACTCCCTTTGAAGGGATGGAGGTAAATTTCATAGTCTGTGATGGAAATCCTAGCGTCGCATATTATTGAACAGTATATTATTGCTTTAAACTAATATTACAAAAAGTTAAAAGAAAGAAGAAAAATAAAGGAAAAAAACCAACCCAACACGTGATCCAATTTAATCTGCAAGTGACATTTAAATAGGCAAAAAGCAAAGATATAATTTGATCAAGATTCAGAGATAATTTATTACTTCTCTTGTGATAAAAGCCAGAGGCTTTCATCATGTATGAATGTTCCATTGTGCTGGATTCTTTACATAGCATAATGAAATGTCAGGCCCCTTCACTCTTCTATATTAAGAATTTGTTAGAAGATAATGTAAGGATCATCCAGATTCTAAATCGCTACACTAGCAACAAGCATCTTGAAACTTTATTGACTACTTCAGTTTTAAGACCTCTCTTATTAACAAAGAGCTGACATCTAATAAAACAAAAGGCAAAAGATAGATACTGACAAAAGAACAAGAAGAAAAAATGAAGGAATCCTGTAGCAATCTTAGTACACAAGGCACTGTTATTCATCTTCTCTCACTTCAGATAGTTTAGACACCTGAAGTTGAACTCGAAATCTAAGGTTTTCTTCACAGCCAACCATAAGAAATCAGCATATCTAGACTGAGATTCACAGAAGTAATTCAAAAATTTCAACTCTAGTGTGAGGTGCATTACACCATACAAACGTCCATATTTTTTATAAAGCAAGCCTAAAATGACTAGCTCAGATTAAGAGTACATATACATTCACATGTATGTATAGTGTGAATATAAATCATTTGCTGGGAGGATTTGCATGGATATTACAGCAAAGCATTTGCTTTTAGGCACCTTATTTGGGCAACTCTATCATCATGTAAAGAAACTCTGCAAAAAGGGTACAAAAACAATTTAAAAAAAAAAAAAGTCACTTGTTTGGGCTGGAATATAGTTAATTTCCTTCAAGGTAGCTGGCACAGTGCTATGTTTTAAATTTGTGGCCAAAACTGTGTTCGTAACACACAGTGCTTACACAGCATCAAGGTTCATTCTGCTTTTCACTCTGCCTCTCCCTGTGAGTAGGCTGGAGATGCACAAGGATCTGGGAGGGAACATAGCTGGGACAGTTGACCTGAACTGACCAAAGGGATATCCCATACCATATCATGTTGTGCTCAGCAATAAAAGCTCAAGGAAGGAGGAAGGAGGGACATTGAAAATTAGGACTTTTGTCTTCCCAAGAAGCCATTACACATAATGCCCTGCTTTCCTGGAGATGACCGAATGTCTGCCTGTTGCTGGGAAGTAGACAAAGAACTTCTTAAATTTGCTTTGCTTGTTTGTACAGCTTTTTTATTTCCCTAATAAACTGTTTAACAGAAACAACTTTTCTTAGTTTTACCCTTCTGATTCTCTCCCACATTCCATTAGTGGGAGAGTGAGCAAGTGGTTGTGTGGGGCTTAGCTGCTTACTGGGGCTAGCTGACAACATAAATATATACAGCTTCAATAATCAGACAATTATTTATTGGCTAACACACAAACAATGTCTAGAATGTAATGAGCTCCTAGACTAAGCATTAATTCAGCATCCCAAAAAGCTACCCAAATACTCTTTGCTGGTCAGACAGGCATCAACCAGGAGCAGAAAGGATGGCCTCTACTGCTCACTAAAATAGATTTTTCCATGTTGCTGAGTTGTCATCCTCCACCAGTTCTGTCAGATCCTTGGTTTTTCCTTTGAGATCTTAGACATTTCTGTGCTGATGTTTTCCCTCTTGAATTCTGCAATCAATGCCCATCTGTCCCAGTCTCTTACACCATCTCAACAACCCAGCCTCTGTCTCTAATTTTACCTTTGTTATCTTACATGGCTTTGCTCTAGAGCCTTTCTCAGAATTCTTTGTCACAGCTTAGTGATTTCCTCTGAAGTGGGAGCCAAGGTTGTGCAGCTGGGCCATATCAGACCTCAGCTTTGGATCCTTGGAGCACAAAGAGATGAAGCCATGGGAAGGGTGGAAAGGTTACAGAAAGTTTAGAGTGGAGAATATAGAGCATTTCTAGGACAAATTAGAAGGGAAAAATGGAGAAGCTTTGTAGATGTACAAATGGTGTTTCTCCTATCTGAACAGCATAGCTTAGGTGAGAGAAGGAATTAGAAAATTTGAAAATGTAATTTGATAAGGAATGGTACCTTAACAAGTTGGGGTGGGAGAAAAATCACCTAATACTACCTTTCACAGTGTTAGGAGAGACTAAGAGTCAGGAAGGAAAGGTACAATTGTGATCATGCACCTGTACGTGTCATTGATGAGATTGCAGCTGAAATGGTGTGTTTGCTTTTGGGCCTCTCACTACAAGAAAGATATTATGGTTCTGGAGCGTGTCCTAAGAAGGGCAATGAAGCTGGTGAAGGTCTAGAGAACAAGTCTTGTAAGGAGCAGCTAGGGTTATATAAGGGAACTGGGGTTGTTTTGCCTGGAGAAAAGGAGGTTGAAGGGAGACCTTATTGTTCTCTACAACTACCTGAAAGGAGGTTGTAGCGAGGTGGGTGTTAGTGTCTTCTCTCAAGTAACGAGAAATAGGACAAGAGGAAATGGCCTTAAGTTGTGCCAGGAGAGGTTTAGGTTAAACATTAGGAAAAACTTCTGAGAGAGTTATTAATCAGTGGAACAGGCTGTCCAGGGAGGTGGTGGAGTCACCCTGGAGATATTTAAAAGAGATGTAGATAAGGTGCTTAGGGATATGGTTTAATGGTGGGATAAGCAGTGTTAGATTAATGGTAGGACTTGATGATCTTAAAGGTCTTTTCAAACCAAAAGGATTCTATGCAAAAAAATAATTGTAAGATAAGACTGAAGGCAGTTTGTGTTTTATATATGATGGAGAAAAGGAAATAACAGGAAAGAGGCAAAGGAAAATATGATATGATTAGGATATAGCCTTTCCTTCAATACGTTGAAAGCAAGAAGGGTCAGTACAAAGATTGTTCCAGTGGTAGCAATGCAAATTACATAGATGAGAGTTTTTGCTTATGAAAAAAACATAAGCCTTTCAGATGTTGTTGAAAAAAATAATCATCATTCAGAGAGAGCGATCTTTCCAAAAAAAAAGCCAACATACTTGATTCAGTGAACAGTGAAGTTGATATTTTGAAAATGCCTGAGTTATTGAGAAAAAAAAAAAAGAGTTAATAAGACTATCACAAAGAAAGAAGACATTCAGCATTTTCAGTTTGAGTTTAAACTAGGAGATGACATTCACAACAAGATCCCAAATGATAGCCTGAAAATCACTTTCCTTTAGGATTCCTTAAAATCATTATATTGAGAGTTGTACTTCTGCCCTTATGCAGGAAAATGCTTATGAACCTGCCTAACCTTGAATATGTTCTCATATCTCCCTTGACATTATTGTCAATAACCTGCAGCAACTTGTTTTCTGATCCAGATCTGGGATTAAATGTCTTTGAGGGTACAATTCCTTGTTCATTTAAATAGGATGTGCAAGGAGGATGGTAGTGGGAATAAGAAAAAACTGTAGAGGGAATGGACAAAATCAGGGCTTCCAACCCAGCAAAAAATTAATATTCTCCAGGTAATAGTTCTGTGTTGTACTTTATTTCTGTCTGATTAGTATTCTTTTATCGTGCTTTATGAGAGACTAATATGATTATACTTTATCCGCATTAGTAAAAACAAAAAAAAAGGAAGATGATAAGATTCAATTAAAAATTATGCTAATTTGATAGGATGGAAAATTGCTTATGTAGGGTACAAACTTATTACTAAGATATATTGGCTCTCCTTAGGAAAAGTTTCACAGTGCTTATGAGAAATTATTTTACAATAGTTCATTCCACAAAAAGGGACAAGGGAAAAGAAGTTTCTTGTAAAAGCTAAAACCACTCTAGATTTATTATTGAATTCAACAGAATCAATTTGAAAAATAAATCCTGGACTGGCAGATTGGATATATTTAACCTGTCATGCCACAGAGATACTGGAGTTCATTACAGACTACCTGGTTTGACTTTTAGGCATAGGTAATATAATGTCCACATAGACATGTCTTCTGTCTTGACAGCTCTGATAAGAAAGAAAAAAAATTATGACCTGAATGAAAAATAGTTTTTCACATTTTTCCTTCTGTAATCAAAACTTACGCAGTTTGGTTACATTTCTGATAGAAAACAAGCAAAGGAATCCTCCAAAACAGAAAAATAAAGGCTGTCTCCTTCACGTAGGACAGATACTGTAGCTCCTTCTCTCACTGAGAAAGTTCAAATGAAGGCCTGTCACAGCAGTACAGAATCATAGAATCATAAAATCATAGAATCATTGTAGTTGGAAGACACCTTCAAGATCAAGTCCAACCATTAACCCAGCACTGCCAGGTCCCCAAGCACCACCTCTAGTGTGAGGATAGATTATAAATCTCTTCTGAGTTTTTTCACTTTGCATGTTCTCACATCTTCCTTGGCACTACTGTCAACAATCTGCAGCAATCTATCGAAGTATATTGCAACCAAAAAGGAAAAAAAGAAATAAGGCTTCTGTAGCATTTTGAAACATACACTTACCAACCAATCCTTGCAGAACACCTGCGAAGCAAAATTTGATCTAGTCTCTGGGAGAAAATCGGGAGAGTATGAATTGGATAGACTGGCATTTAAATCTATCCAAAAAGACCTGGAAGCCCAGAGGCTATAGCAGTGAGATCTTGTGTTAAAGATCATCTATAAATCAAAATGAAAAGAGATTTAATTTTGATTTACAGGTAACTGCATTAATTTCTAGGCTATATTTCACATTTTGGTTTATAAAACTGAATTATTCACATAAAAATATTTGCAGAGTGCAAATAAATTTGGGCATAGTCTCCAGAGAAATAAAATACCTGTAATCAATAAACTGATTAATTTATAACTCCAATACCAGTCCAACTGGATAGGATATACCTCATTTAGTTCAAGCCATCTGAGACCTAGATGTTTAATCTAAAGCAATCTCCCTCCAGGGTTAGTGAAGAAACAGTTAATTTCAGAGGGCAATTTATCTTATCCATCTTGGACACTTATTTTATAACATTGTGAATTATATCTTGAAGTGCTTATCAAGTAGCAGAGAGGAGTTGTTTAGAAATACTTTTTTTTAAGACTGATGACAGGGAAAAAGAATACCATACAATGATCCTTATCACCGCTCACTTCTAATACTACAAGCAGTAGCTTATTTCTCATTCAGGCTTCTTCTCCACCTGCAGAGCCACAATTCCCAGACGTGTATGGTGGTCCAGAAACAAGAAGGAACAACACCATCAGCATCAGAAAAAACTGGGCCTGAATCATCTTCACATTGAGAGGGAAAAGCTGACAGGTGACAGTCCTGGAAAAGGGTGTAAGCACCCATCTACAAACCTGCCCTGATCTCTCAGGGTGATTGTTTGCTGCCAGGAGGCCTCCAGGCTATCAATTCTTGCTGTTCATCTATGAGACTGCCACCAAGAACACTGCTAGATATGTCTTGGAGAATATCAAGAGTCACTATTTATGTCTGGAAATGAGGGTGAAGCATCTCCAGTTTCTCTTAATTGGTTTTCAGTTTTTTCTGTCTCACACACCCTGTGTTAGTAGGAGGAATAGGTGCCCCCAAGAGTCAGCTA
Source organism: Actenoides hombroni (assembly GCA_024336885.1). Lineage (NCBI taxonomy): Eukaryota > Metazoa > Chordata > Aves > Coraciiformes > Alcedinidae > Actenoides > Actenoides hombroni. The sequence goes on from WUAM01000313.1 coordinate 21,417, forward strand.
AATATGACAAATAATTTGTTTCATTTTCTGATTGATTCCTAGTGAGAGGCTGTTTCTGACACACAGGTGAAGTCTGCACGGCAACTGGCTACTTTGGTGGAGCTGTCAGGTGTGGTCATCACCTCAGATTTAGATAGTTCTTGAAGATCTCACTACTGCAGGTCAGTCCAAGAATTAAAATAAGGACCTTAAAAAAGACTTGCTGTAATTTGCTTCTAATATAATTTGCTAAGTCTGCAAATTGTCTCTCTATTTGAAAGAGGGAAGGTAGTGGACACTGAATTCTAAAATCTGTCCATATGTTCTTTTGTACCAAAATAAATGTCAAAATGTGATAGGACTATTGTATTTTATTCCTGTCAACATCATTCTCAATAGGAAGGATTTCACTCATTATTTGTGGATTGCTGCTTTACAATTATATCTTAATTGACTTGATCACCAACTTGAACACTTAATATTACACTATCATTAACACATTTATTATTCACCTAAATCATACAATTACAGCAATTAAATTGGTTGCCTTTTAAACACTTGGTTCACTAATCTTTAATTAGACATCTATGACTGAATTACATGAAAAAGGTGTTAAATGTTACAATTGTAGTGAAGGGGTTTATTTGCCATATTATACAGGGCTGACTTAGATAAATGTCATATGTATTACAACATGCCGCCTCCTTGATACTTTCTGGTTACCTAGTGATTCAGAGAATACCTATTAAATAATATGGTAGGAAGCTTCATTCTCTTTTAATCCTGGTACAGGCTACATATAAAAGGAACATAAACATAATTAGGCAATTCAAATCCAGAGTTTAACCTGCAGTATATTATTAAATGTTTGGTGGAGATTTTTTCTGTCATCCATTTTCACAGAAAGGAAGATCCTGATTTCATGTTTACAGGCTATATGTGCATCTTTGGTCCTTGCCTGGATCCTTCCAGATTTTAGTTTTCATGCATACTATTCTCTTATTTTAAGAAATTATTGTGGTAGGCAAGAACTTTCACTTAAATGCACAGAAAGAAGCACATGGTTTGGCAGGAAACTTTCTTTTTCCATAAATACACCAGCTTAGTGTTTTCTCTTAGTCAAAAGAGCAAGTTCAAGGAACACAACAAAAAAAGAAACATAATTATGCCACTGTGTAAATCCATGGTTTGTTTATATCTTAAATTCTCAGTGCAGCTAGAATCCTCTAATCTCTAAGAAAATAATAGAATATTGAGGGAAGAATGATCAAAGGTATGAACCTTTGCTTCCTCACATATGAAGAATGACTGAGCCACTAAGGATTTTTGCTTTGGAAAAGAAATGATTCAGGGGAGGTAACTACAGGCCTATAAAATCATGAAAAGCATGAAGAGGTTGAATAAAAATTCATTATTCATTTTGTCTTCTAATACAAGAAAAATAGTAGGAGCTATTAGTCAAAGTTAGTTGAAGCAAGGTGCGGAACAAACCAGATGAAATGTTATTCATGAAAGGGCAGCAGACATATGGAATCCCTTGCCAATGAATACGATGAAAACAGAAGGCTTCAGAGGAAACTGGAGAAGTAGCTGGAAGAGAGATCCTTTATTATGCAGTGTAGAGAGCTGAATATTTTTAATAAGGAATTGTTAATTTATTTTCTTTTTCCACACAATATATTTTCACAATCCAAACAGAAAAAAAACCCAAAAAACAACAACAACAACAACAAAAGAAAACACAACACAACATCAAAAAAAAAAACCCAAGTAAGCAAAAGCAAACATATTTGCTAAGAAGCACTGTAATATATTTTGGATGCCTTATGTCCTTGTTCTCTTTGAAGCAATCTGTTTAGACAAAATAAGGAAGTCTGTGATGCATCCTGGCTTCTGTCTTGCTTTGTTGTTTTGCTATCAAGTCTGAGAAAGTCTGGCTGTGGAAACAGTCAGAACAGGGACACAAGACACCTGAACTGCATTCCCTATAAACATTTCTGACAGCATTTCTCAGCAGAGTATTTTTGCTTTGCTGATGAAAGTTTATCATCTATTACAGAAAAAGTGATTAAAAATATTCATCATCTTTCAATCTAAATCTTCAGTTTATGATATTTTGCTGCAAATTCAACATTTCCAAAGCTTCAGAAATCTGAAGAGGTGTAGTCAGATGCATGGGCTAATTTCTGCAAGACACATATGGTCCAACAAGCTGAGCTACAGTTTTGGCTTTTTCTTTCTTAAATAGTCTAGTTAATCTACTCCATTTCACCTCTCCTCACTTAGAGTAGGGATAATATTTCACTGTTTCCCATGGATATGAGAGGACATAAATCCATTAATGACTAAGAATTGCTCAGGTCTTAGGTTGATGAGGATCATACAAGTGCTTAGCAGGATAATACAGTATTCTAGCTGTGCTCTTTTAATGAAGCCATTAACAATTCGCAAAAGCCAATGATGAATTTTAAGCAATGAATAGAACTAGCAGTACTTAATTTCAGAAAAGCTTTGATAACATTCTCAAACTGCAAAATGAAGAGTATCAAATCATTAACAGGGGAGTTAATTAGAAGTGATGCAATAAGACAGGACACTTGATAGGTGAGATTGTTATATAAAGTCTAGTGATACAAAGATTCCCAAAATCAGGTTAATTTTCCTACTGTTGAATGACAAAAGCAAAAAATCTGCTTTATTAAATTTCTTAATTGAGACATCCAGCAGTACAACAAAAACTGAAAGATCACATGAATGATAGCTGTGAGTAGGAACACTTCCATGAACCTCATGGTACTTCAAACTGTAGCTGATCTAATGACACATTTTTCCTCCTATCCCCCAGCTGCTTACAACTTCAATCTTCTATGACTTGGGGTGGTATTCCCTACTGATGACTCTACTGTGTTGCTTCAGAGAGGTCTTTAGCAGATGAATCGTCCAAAACCATTTTCCACAATCCGCAATCTTCCATTGTGACTGTCTTTTCTTTTGTATAGGGAGGGTCAAAACAAACTTTAAAATTCCATTTCCCTATTTAGATTTTATTTAGATTATATACTACAACGTTCCTACCAAGACTTACAGACTATGCCTACGCTACCAATGAAAAGAGGCCTACAAGACAATTCCTGCCCTCAAGGACAAGTGGTGCTTTAATTTACTTTTATTAGTCCAATCTATAGAATCATAGAATCATAGAATGGTAGGGGTGGGAAGGGACCTCTGAAGACCATTGAGTCCAATCCTCCTGACAGTGCAGGTTAGTCTGTCCAGATCTCATTGAATGGCAGCACAGCCTTCTGGTGTATCAGCCACTCCTCACAGTTCAGTATCATCAGCAAATTTGCTGAGGGTACACTCCATCCCTTCATCCAGGTCACTGATGAAGATGTTGAATAAGACTGGACCCAGAACTGTCCCCTGGGGAACACCACTACTTACAGTTCAGCAGCTGGACTCTGCACCACTGATCACTACCCTCTGAACTCTATTGTTCAGCCAGTTCTCAACCCATCTCACTGTCCGCTCTTCTAACCCACACTTCCTGACCTTTCCCATGAGGATATTATCGGAGACAGTGTCAAAAGCCTTGCTGAAGTCGAGGTAGACAACAGCCACTGCTCTCCCTGCATCTACCCATTCAGTCACACGTTCGTAGAAGGCTATCAGATTACTCAAAGATGACTTCCCTTTAGTGAATCTATGTTGGCTACTGTTGATAACCTTATTTTCTTCCATGGGCTGAGATATGGTATCTTGAATGAGATGCTCCATTAACTTTCCAAGGATGGAGGTAAGGCTGACTTGTCTGTAATTACCAGGGTCTTCCTTGCCTCTTTTGAAGGGATTTTCTTCTTTCACATTGGAAAAGTGAAGATCGCTTATGAACTTATGATCTTTTTCTATCTAGTAGTGACACATTGTGTACTGCTGTTTATTTTTAAATAGTTATTTATAGAAAAAAAAAGACAAAAACTTTTAATGAACATATTAACTGCAATCAGAGTAGCTACGCAAATGTAGTTAAACATATGCATGACTAGGTTCATATCTAAATTCAAGTTTCTTAAGTGTTCTATGATCAATTTTGTACTTTTAATACTAACAGTTTCATTAATAAAATAAAAGTTAATAAATTTATATCACATGAAGACTAACTTCCAATAGTTTCATGTATTTTTATATTTCCAATTTTATTTATATCTATTTAAAGGCTGATTACAAATAATGTCAGATTCTACTCAGGTAGATCAGTAACACTCAGTCAAGTGAAGAAATGCTCTTTGAAGTATTAAAAAAAAAAGCTTTGAATGCATCATGATATATTTCCTTAGATTTAGACATTTCTCCAGTTGTAAAAAGTTCCCTCAAACAATACATCATATAAATAACTTCAGAATCCATAGATTAATCCAAGAAAATATGAAATATATCAATAATATTAAAGTGGCTACATGCTCTTAAAAAGATATCAGCAGAACTCAGACTTATCCGACTTCTTTAGCTACCCTGTTAATGTTTCTACGGGGAAACAATTCTCCCCTTCTGACACATGTAGATATTTCAATTACCCTGCAGAAGAGTCTTTTTCTCTTTCTGTCCTAAGTTCCCTAATAAGATTTTGATGATTTGATCCTGTTTTTAGGTAACTTGGTTATAGATATATGATTAACTGAAAGGAATATAAACCTGTCTTTATGTCAAATACCTCTATAGATGACTTACATTTGCTCACAGTTCTTTGTTTTCTCTAGATTCCAGATGCAACCATAAATACATAAAAGTATATGCTTCCTTAAATAGTTTCTCTATGCAGCAAGCTTTTATTTGAATTGAGATCATTATAATGTCTTGTCTTTCAGTTACCAATGCAGCTATTGGTATGGACGAACTGATAAAATCATGAGTGTTCTGAAAGTGAAACAAATTCACAGTGTAGTAATTCAACATGTGTAAAAGAGTGTGTGAGCTTATTTCCAGGACACAGTATTTTGGTAGTGATTCTGTCATCATTCTTAGCTGTTTTGTATTCTATCTAGGACCAACAGCTGTATTTATTCATCTGACTTCTGTTGTTCAGGGGTCACAGGGACACAATGACATTTCCATCTTTAAATATTGGTGCAAAGTTAAGCTACATAGTGACGGTCCCAAAACTCTTCCTTTAGAGTGATGCAAACTTTCTGGAAACTCTGGAGATGAAGGATGTTTTTGAGGATATCCTTAAAGGGATTGCCATGCAAAAGTATAACCACAAGTTTGGTAATGAGCAGAATTGGAAATCTTCTCACAGGAAACTAAGAATATTGTGTGCAGTAGTCCAGAGGTGCTCCTGCCATCCTTCCACAGTGTGAACCAGCAGGCACAACTTCATCACGTAGTCTGGCATTCCTCATCAATGGGCCATCCAGGATGGTAATGCTAACACAGATTTTCTCAAAGATCTCACATAAACCTGGTCTGGTTCAGTGTTCAAGCATCTAGACTGATACCACAGGATCCCTTAAAAAATGTGAAATCCATGCAGGTACCCTCCTCCCATGCCTGTTTAAGAGCACAGTCTTCAGTCTTCCACAGTGTTTTCAGTTAATACTTTTTTCTGGTCTCATAAGATTTGCTCTTATGAGTATTTCGTATTTCCTGCATTTCATACATGAAATTATCTGTGTTTCAGTTGCTCCATTTTCATGTTCACTGAATAAAAACTAGTGACCTTTGGGTGACCTTTTTCCCTCTCTACCTGTCCTCCAAGTGATAAAACCAGCTACCACTTTGTTGGACTTGCAGAATTACTGTGTGATCTGTCTGCTCTTAGCAAGCTACTTGTCTTTCACTGACTTTCCTACCTTTCTTCATTTCACAACTTCCATTCTCACACTGACAGAATAAGGCAGGACTGACTTCTTGGCTCAGGTAGAAAAAGTGGTTATCCACTTCCAGGGATGCACAGATATATGACTGCACTGGTGGACAATGTCAATGCATAGCTAGAAGATTCCCCTTCACTTACTTGAAATAGTATTTTCTATACCTCCTGAGCCCTCACAGTGATGAAATGGTTTTCAGTGTAATAACCATTTGAAAAGAGGCAAAGTGGAACCACTAATCTGCCCCCTCCAAAACACTTTCTCTAACAAATGCCTAGTCCTGTCCTCGAAATTGATCACAACACAGAACACCTCTGAAACCTCAGTCCAGGACAACCCTCACTCCCTACAACCAGGGTAGACTCCATCCCTGTGTGGATGTGAAGTGTAAGATGACCAGTTGAAGGGTCCCCCAGCTGTGGGTGGAAGATGGGAGAATGGTATCTGTAGGTTGGCTGGCAACCCCTGATCCTCTAACAACAAAACAATCCTGCAAACAGTTGTGGTACTCCGTGGTACGTAAAAAGGACAAGGGACAAAACCAGCTCAGTTACTTTCCTTGCTTTACAGAGCATATATTTGACAGCATTACATATCTATAAGGGCACCTGAGCTAATGACCACGCATTGTCTTTTTGTGATCCAGGGAGGTAGAGAAAAAAGTCAAAAGGATTAATGTATGGCAAAGTCTATACTTTTTTTCAAATTTGGGAATGGAGGGGATGAGACCTTTCTCAAGGCTGAGAAAGAGAACATTAGAGTTTAGGTCTACTCTGAGAACTGGTAGAGGTAGTTTTTGTAATAGCAACCAAGCTGGCCAAGAAATGGCCAAGGAGGATCTTAGAGTGGTGCAGGTGGCCACATGAAAAGACAATTTGGAGAAATGTTCAATATCATAAAGAATAATCAGAGTACCATTTCCCCAGTCCCCTTCCCTTTTCACACCACAGCTTTGAGCAGCTATGGGTCTAGCAATCTTAGAGATGCTTTCTCTTCAATCCATTAGCTGTGGGAGCACCATTTCTTTCCCACGTGGCATTAGATACAACAGCTTCTGCATTTCCACCTTTGAATCTTACTTGCCAGTGAAATCCAGTGATTTCTATCAAGGCATTCCAATCCTCTTGGTTCCTCAACAATGCCTAGGCAAAACCAAACAAAAACCAGGCAGATGAATAAATATAAATTAGCATCAATACTACAAAGTGATATTAAAGAATAATTGCAACACAAATCTAGTTAACCCCAGGCATCTCCTCCTAGAGCTTTTCCAATATATCCCACACTGCATCACAGAAAAATCTCACAACGCCAACCACCCCATAAGAGGGCAAAAAAGCACTGCAACTTTACCTACCTGGCAGGCAATTCAAGTAAGAAAATTCCCTATCACCTTTGAGCAAAATCAGTGCAAAGTAATACCCTTCTTTGTTGCCCCAGTAGATAAGCCCTTTAGAATAAAACCTAGGTATATGTTCTGGAAACTCTTTGTTAGGTTTATTTCGTTGGCACGTTTCTCACAACAGTTATTTTTAACAAGCTAAGCCTGTCTGTAAACATAAGATATAAATGGACACAAAACCATCTGCCAAAGTAGCAATTTTTGTCAACAAAGGTTTCAGAGTGTGTGATTTTTTGATACTCTACAAGTACATTTAAAGATTACTCAAATTGCATTTGGCTGGATAATTACAAATACAGCTCTCCTCTCACTTTTTCAATAGTAGGCTGATCAATAGAGTTTTGTTCACTTAGAGTGTATGGGATATCTGAAGAAAGAGAAAGCATCATTTGTACAGTAAGAAACATCTAATGAACAGTTCAAAGGAAAGTACTGTGCCTGACCATCTGTGTGATCTTCAGACTCTCATTTCACCTCTCTAACCCTCCGTTTCCCCTCCCACATTTTATTTCATCTTTCAGTCTAGAGAGCTCTTTGTGATGGATTGACAATGTGAATAAATAATGCCTAGTAAAACAACATTCCTGTCTTGCAGAAGTCCCAGTACATTATTTTAATAAAACCAAGGAATAACAATTGCATTTCTTATTAACAACGGAAATTCTACTGCCACTTTCCTTATTTCCCATGGTAAAGGCTTTGTGTTTGTAAGTACTTCAGGGATTTTCCACTTAAAACCTGAAAAATAGTATCTAGGCTCCTACATGACATATGTGCTTTTGAAAAATTATCCTAACTCCATTAATTCGGATTCACTGCCAAATTTTGAAACACACTACCAGAATTGCATTCATTCTTCATTCTATGCACTCTAGAAAAAAAAGAGTTTGTGCACTTAAATACTCAAGCATAATTTGTTAGGAGAGTTTTACAGGTCCTTTTGAAAATATGACCTTTAAAGTTGCCATGCTTTGGAGAAAAATGTCAAGTTTTTATTATTTTTTTTTTTTTTAAT
>WUAM01000313.1:42002-72712 GCA_024336885.1 Actenoides hombroni
AGATGGGGACAGACTTTTGAGCAGGGCCTGTTGGGACAGGACAAGGGGTGATGGTTTTAAACTAAAAGAGGGAGATTTGGATGAGATGAAAGACCTTTTTGATGCTGAAGGTGGTGAGAGCCTGGCACAGGTTGCCCAGAGAGGTGAGCGATGCCCCATCCCTGGAATCATTCTAGGTGAGGTTGGCCAGGGCTCTGAGCAACCTGCTCTGGTTGCAGATGTCCCTGCTCCCTGCAGGAGGGTTGAACAAGATGACCTTTCAAGGTCTCTTCCAACCCAAACCATTCTCTGATTCTGTGATGGTGTGGGAAGGCGTCCCCGCCTCTGGGACACCTCCCTCCGTGGAGGAGGCAGTGAGTGCTGGGTGGTGGTTCACTCCATGCCTTGCAAAGGTCCATCCGCAAAGGGAGGATCTGCAGTGGTGGGATATGTGTGCCTTGGTCCGGGGCAGCCCCGATGAGCGTGGGGAACTTGAGCTTCCCTGTGCATGGACACTCACGCTCCTGCTCGCTCAACTCAGTCGTGCTGTTGTTGCTGTTCAGCCCTGCAGCATGTCTGATGTTCTCCTCGCTAATACATAAATGAGGAAACAAATAAGAAGACCCCAAACCCAACGAGCAGTTACTTCTTCTGCGGTTTTCTTCGCTCAGAAAGTCCCACGGTCGTGTCTGTTCACTTCCACTCTGGGCTCTGCCACTCTTTGCAGTGCTGCATGTCTCTTTCCTCTTCATCCAGATGAGCAACAGGCAGAAGTCGAGTAGAAACATCATCACTGAACCCTATGATGAGTCAGATAGTGCTTGCACCGTGCAGTTGCTCCACGTCCTGTCCTCTGAGAGCTTTCCAGGGGACCTGTAAGAACACGTCCCGCTGCATAAGGCAGCCTCTGAGCTTTGGCAGGTGGAGTAGCTGTTGTAGGTTGGGAAAGGGTGATCGAAGGACAGGGACAAGAAGAGAGCAACCATTGTGGCTTGGGTAACGGCCACATCTTCAGTTTTGGGGACAGGATGGGCAAATTGAATCATTCTTGGAGTAAATAGAGTCCTAGAAATACTAGTACAGCCTAGAAAGGCTCCTCTGCTCAGGTTGCTTTTACAGTACAGAGGGGAAAATCTGGTGTTTTGCTCTTGGACGCGTCTTTGGAGAGGAGGATGGTGCTGGTCAGAGGAGCAGGATGGCACGGTGGCTCCCAGTCTGCTTTGCCAACGAGCCGATGGGCACCTGGTTTTAATGCTTTGTTCTTGTTCTGATCCCCAGCAGGCTTCGCGCCCCGGAGATCTCACCTTCCTTCCTGTGTTTGAGTCACCAGAACAGAAGCACTTCACTCGAGCTCTTCCCATTCTTAACGCATTTGCATGCATTTGATCTTCCCTGCGCGTTTCTCTGTTCTCCCGATGAAAATAATTAATCTGGTTAGTTTTCGAAGTCATCCCGTGGCTTTACAGGGGCAAGACTTAAAGAAGAATTCTCTTTAAAGCTGTGTTAAAATAGCTGTCTGCCTATAAATATCTCCTTGCTTCTATATTTATTCTCCTCCAGCTCCGTGTAGGAGGTTTGACAGTTGAATCTGAGCAATTATTTCTTTTATTATTATTTTTTTTTGAGGGTTGATGCAGCTGGTACCTTACCAGCAAGGCTGCTCTCTCCGAGGATGCCCGAGGTTACCCCTCTGGGGGCTGGTGAGGCACGGCTCCATCTCCCTGCCCTGTTTACTGCTTTGCTAGTTGTACACATTTCCTCTTGTCTTTGAAACAAGCTGACTCATAAGAATCCTAAAGGAGCAGAGATTTGTACCGGGCCCTCCTGCGAGAGCTATTTTTAGCGTAACTTCTTTTTTGACCAGAGCTGCACTCTGATCAGGATTTTCAAAAGAGCCCAGGAGAGCTAAATCCCCAAATCTCCGCGCTGTTGGAGCTGCGGGTTCCTTTGAAATCCTGACCGGCTGGTGATTACCGCAGTGACTCGGTGGCTCCTAAGCCCTGGTCCTGCAAGGTGCTGCGTGCGGGGAGAATAGAAGCTTACGAGCGCGAGCCCTGCGAGCGTTGGAGGCTCTCATTGAAGTCCCTGCAAGGATTGAGATTTCATGATGTTTGGGATCTAAGGGTCACGACTGCGGTCCTTGGTACATCTTGGCGAGAGCCACCGTGGGAGGAGGGGGGAGGGTGTCAGAAGGTGTAGGTATGGCAATGGTCCTGGCATGGACCTTGGAGGTGGGTGTGGTGGGAAGCTGGGCAAGGCTCAAGACAAGTCCTCTTTCAGTTGTTCTTTCTCTGCTACACTTGAATGTCTTTTGTCTGCCTTAAAAAAAAAAATAATTATTATAATAGTGTCAAAAAGAAAGCCATCATTTAGGTGAAATCCCAGAATTTGAGAGTGGCCAGAGCCCAGGTGGAGCCTCTGGTGCTGCCCAGGGCTGTTGTGGAGTCTCCTTCTCTGGAGGCATTCAAAACTTGCCTGGACACGTTCCTCTGTGATCTGATATAGGTGATCCTGCTCTGGCAGGGGGGTTGGACTAGAAGGTCTTTCTAGGTCCCTTCCAACCCCTAATATTCTATGATTCCATGATTCTATGATCATCAATGCTCTTCTAAAGACACAGTCTACTCCAGAAGGAGATTCAGCTTATCCTGTAATAGAGCTAAAAGAAGTGGAATGAATCATAGTATAAGACATTTCTCTCTTCTTCAAAAATCTGGACAACCAATTCAGGATATGTAACTTTCAGCCAACTAAATTTAGAAGATACGAATGCCATTCTGTCAGTTCTTCAGGACTTAAGTTTATCTAACATAAGTGTTTTATGTTGTTTGACACACCCTAAGTAATCTTGCCTAGCCTCCACCTGTTCCTCCAGAAGGACATGGTCTTCCTCAGGCCTCACCTGCCATTCACATGCAGCTGTCCAGAATATCTCAGAGTCTCACAAATGGCACTGATGCTTGTATTTAAGCAACCAAATATGGCCCCTTTTGTAGTGCAATGGGAAAACAGTGCTTGTCACCAATGTATAGAGAATTATTCACCCAAACACCTGAAGTCAGTCTGATAAATGGAGACAGAACTTATTGTGGTACTCTGAAAGGTGTTCATGCCCTTGGACTCACAGCTCTCACAGATCAGAAAATTATGCATGACCTATTAAGTACTATTCAAAGAGTCAGAAATCTAAGCAGAATCAGAATTCACATGTCCTGACTGCCAAATCGCTGATAAAATATGCAGCACTATTCATCATGGATCACATGCACTACTCATTAAAAATCTACATGGAGAAAATTTCTATTGATTTCAGCTATAAGTCTGACTCAATATGATCTATTCCTTCAAATATTAATACTCATGTTGTACTTTCAAAGATCCACGAGGCAGCCTGGGAAATATTCCATGCTGTATGATGATTGCTCTGTCTTTTTGTTGTTTGCCTCTTATTCTGGAGATCAATATTAGAGATTAGCTCATACAAGAGTTAAGAGCCCTGTTCTTAGTGATTGAATTACTCCATGATAATCTACCTCCTTGAGCTATTATAAAAACTGACTTAATAGTGTTGCCTAAATGACATTTGAATATGATGCAGCTGTCTGAATCATATTATTATAACTACCTTTTGATTGCTGGAAAAACAATTCCAATCGTTCTTTTACCATTTCCATTACTATGATGAAAAAGCACCTTTCTGAAAAAAAACAACTACAAACCCAAACCAACAAAAAGCACAGGAAAAAAAGACTTCCAAAAAATATTTTTTTAAACTAGGTGACAGTATCCTTTAAACAGTTTTTTGACTTTCTTAAGCAAAGCTTTTGAATGCACTGCATTGACATTGTATAATTATCTTCTCCTAATCAGATTCAAATCCAGGTATTAATGAGAAAAATCACCACTAGTGTCCAGGTAATTATGGGAGCATGCACTCCCAAATTAATTTAAAATGTCATGACTACTAAGAGTAACAACTTGGAATTACTACTATCAAACTACTTTTGACTAGGAAAAATAGACCAAACCATAAACTGATGTATCCACCCTGTACATGCTGAGCTGAGACAAGTCCTCTGGAGACATCTGCACTTGCCCACAGGGACACTATCAAGGACATCTTCATAACTAGAGTAAAGACTGCATAGACAATAAAAAGAGTACTCATTTAGGGTGCTGTCAAAGCTCACACTCCTGAAATGGTTTGTTTCTGTGTTTTTAGCCTGTTTAAATGAAATCACACATTGCAGCATACCCAGACAGGCTGCCTGTCAGCACCCTGCAGAAAGCCCATAAGGCAGCTATGTGGACAGGATGATAGTGGCAGGTGTACTGTACCATCTGCACAGCCATCTGGAAACCACCCTTCCTCAGGGTACAGACATAACACCAAGGCCTCATTCTTCTTCCACTGACACAAGAGGAGATTTTAAACAATCTATCAAAGTCACTGTTACCCTTACCTCCATGAAGGTATCATTGATGAAAACAGAATGACATCCCTGATATAAGCTAGAGGTCAGCGCTTGGCTGAGTTTTGAGTTTTTCGTGATAGAGGCTGTGATACGTCAGCAAGAAGACAAAACCTAGCTGATGGAAAGAATTTATGAAGCCTAATAATAAATATTTAGTATAACCGGGCAAGGTGCCTGGAAAATATGCCTCCAATGCAAAGCATATATACCAAATAGCTCCTTCTTTCTAGAAATTCTTTCCCTGTGAAGGCAATTTCTAGAACATCATCTTTCATTGGATCTAAAATAGCCCCAAACTTCTTCCTTTCTATTCTGGTCCATTTTTGATGCAGTGTCAATTAATATGGCATCACAGGATATAGTGATCTCCAAAACAGGGAGACTTTCACAGAAAGTAACTCTGATGCTGGAACATGAATAGCAGTATTTTAGCAACATGGCTTTATTTCATGTATATAATATAATCCAACATAGGATGGCTTTCTTCTGTACTCACATCCTTTTTAAATTTTTCTGTCGTATCAGTAGAGAAAGAAAATCTAATTAATACTTCTTGCCTAAGAAACCAATAAAAATAGTAATGGCTCCAAAGGTTCTGATTCCATTTTTTTCCCATGTCACATGATTTTTTGATAAATTTGTCTTATGGCAGTGATGCTGATTCTATGGCAAAAATGCTAACACCAGCACACAGTGCTCCTGGCTATGTCAGCTGAATCCAGCTGACTTAAAGCATTCATCGGGCCTATCAATAAATAATGGAACCAGGAAAGTATGCTTCCAGTACAAATGTATCTAGAGTAACACCCTATTTCTATAAATCCTTTTGCCCTGAAGGTAATTCTTTGAGTGTATCTTGCACCAGGTACAAAAAAAAACCAACCCAGAACATCTTCCTTTCCTTTATTCTGGATCTATTGTGGTAGGTACATCAAACAGGACATCCCAGAGATTTATTCCATATGTCAAGCAAGACTGTGGAGCACCTTAGAAAGCTCTGGTTTCTGCTCCTCACCTGCTCACCTGCTGATATTTTGCCCCACTAGGGGATTTTGAGCACCAACATCACACAGAATCTAAAATACAGTAAAGGGAATGTTACGGACATGTATATATCTAAAAGTTAGGCTTCAAGCTAATGCATGCGCCTCTACTTCCTTTATGCTCAGCAAAGAGAGACTGGCACTTTCATATGACTATTCATCCCACTTCTCAGAACTTGTCCACCACAAGTTGATTTATTTTCAGGAGAGGTTCTCTCATTGCACACACTACTGACTTAAAAGTAATTATAGATAACCAGTAAGGGACAGGTGTGTAACTTCTGGATGCATCAAACTGAGATGATTCTCCAGTTATTATTCAAATTAGTTTTTCTATGGAATTCAGTAATGACTTTCAGATTTGCTCCTTAGATAACAATAATTCTTCACACATCTAAGAGATATATTAAATAGCAAACACATGAGTGATGCTACCCTCCAGGTTGATATTCAAAACCATCCTGATTTTTTTCTTGACCACTTAGTTGTATCAAATACCTTTCCATATATCTTGATACTCACAGTTCATCCAGCATTATTTCTGCACACAGAATCAGTGTCACAGCTTTAAAGAACATTGAGTATTCATCTCATAACCTAGAATATTATTTTCTCCCTTAGTTAGCTGTTCCATTTTCTTAAAAAATGTTTTAAAACCTGAATTTTTAATTCCCCACTTAAAAGTACATTATTAATCATAAAGACCTTGGCCCATGTTGGCCACAAAGCCCTTTTATCATGTACTGAGCTATATTGGCAAATTTAAATGTTAGCTGCTTTATTCCATGTTTTACTAGTGAAACAAGCCATTTGGCAAAAAACAGAAGATTTTGTCAATATAACTACAACTACATTAAGGAGTTCTGTTGCCTTGTCCAAAGAACACACCTCATCACATGCCAGTGTCTAATAGATGTACAGATAGGAGGTTGTCATGCAGTCATTTGAATAAACTGGTGCAGGACAGATGTTTTTCTAAAAGACCAAATCTTATGATATTGAGCATCCTCAGTTCCCCTAAATAAAGAGATTTGGCCAATTCATACAATATATCTGTGGTTCAGCAAAACGTGTAAATAAATGTGTGCTTATTTTTAGGATGTGACTAAACCCTACTGAAAACATAACAGTTAAATATGCACTTAAACTCATTATTATAGGCTGGATTACTCATGTGCTTAAGTAGTTCATTGTATCAGAACTTTTGGCCACCACAGAACTCCCTATTTCATTTATTGCATATCTGGCAATAGAATTAAAATCATCTGGCAAAGCATTCTCACAGGTTAGCGCAGCATATCAAAACTTCATCTGCATCCAGAGGGTAGGCTACACTAATTATGTTTCAAGAGGCACTCCTTGTATTTCTTCCACAAGTTTTATCACAATAGCTCATGATACTGATGCCAGGAAATTAAAACTTATACATTTCCTGTCTTGTTAGATACAAACCATCTCCCCACCCTAATTAGTTTATCCATATGTAAATGTTACAGTTAGGGAGTATGGCTCTGGAAAGTTAATAGCTTAATCAGTGTATCAGAAGGCTAATGACATCTCCTGATAGTTTTCTCAAAAATGTATTTCAGGGATTGTAATGTTATTACCAGACTGATAAATAAACTTTATCCTCTGAGCTCATATGAAAGTTTAAGAGAGGGGAAGTAGAAGAGTAGAAAGATTATATTTGTTTTATACACAGGGGGAATCAGGAACTATGCCATGCCTCCCCTTGAAATAAATTGTATTTGCTTTTTTCCCACTTTTGGCATTTCCAGGTACCTGTCTGTTTTTAACATCTTCTTCAGCCTCAATAAATTTGTTGAAACAAGACTCTGTCATACATTCAGTGAGTCACAGCTGAAAAATAGAAGTAATCCCTCAGTGGGATAAATGCACTTGAGCTGGAGACCAGGAAAAAATGTATTGGTTTTTAAAACTGATGGTGATACACTTTAACATTTTTTTCTCTAAGCTTCTTTTGTTTTGAAACTGTCAGAGAATGTTCCCTGAATGCTTTGTAAGCAAAACATCTCTTTCCTAAGGCTATAAAAACAATACTTTGGAAAGAGGTACTTTCCTAAGGACGATTAAAAGAATCTGTGAACTCAGGGGGATCACTAGTTCAAACCAAGCTCTCAGGCCACATTTTCACCTGACGAGTTATAAACTATTTGTTGTACTGATTGCCTGAATCACCTCCCCATGAGGACAGATGTGGGAGGTCAAGCAGAAATGTTGTTATCTACTTACGGGACAAACACAGGGCTCGAGCACGAACACCTATTGTATACGCTTTTATTTTGACTTTTCATGTTAATCTGTTGCAGTCCCTCAAAATATGTGCCTCAACCTCTCTTCATATTCACTTCCACTATTTTGTTTTTATTGGCATTTTATTGGGCACTTGAGATGATAGCCTCTGCACAGATAGTCATTATCATTGCATATCTTTGCAAACCTGGGTTAGAACTTTTTTGACTAAAGAGTTTAAATAATGAAATAGAGTCAAGAATTTGTCTAAGGACAATTTTGAGGAACTCCTGTTCTGCAAACAGATGGGGTGAGGTTGGGCCTTGGCACACATCACAGTCCCTCTGAAGGCCCAGGGCTGCAAGGTTATTTAGTCAATACTCTGATTAGCTTCAGTGGAAGTGCTACTTAAGCAATGTCTGTCGGGTCAGGTCTTAGAACTGGATTTAATTAGTAGTACATTATTGTCTAGCCAGAGACGGTTTGATGATTTGTGTTCCAGACTTGAGCCTCCAGGAAACTGACACATGAACCTCTTTTTTGTTCTCTCTATTTCTACTATGTCTTGCCATCATTTGCAGATGTTTTTTAGCATATGATCCATAGGTAACAGTAAACTGGGTTTCTATATAAACTCTCTTCTTTTTTACTCAGTTTAAATACTACGTCTTATTATTAGTTTCATCTCTCAGTGCCTCCCATACATTCAGCTGTTCCAGCTTTTTCTAGAGTTGCTTCCTGTGCTGCAGCATTACACCAGTCTACTTGCTATTCTTTTTTTATCCCAACCTACGAAAAAAATCAAAACCCATAGTTATTTTAGAATTTATTAATTTTTTTAAGTTCTCAATATATCACAACAGATCTGTAAGGGATCACTGAATGCATGCAAAACACATGAAGGAACAGTCAGTAGTAAGGTATACTATGCAAAAGGATAGGATGTCCCATTGTACACCCTCTGTAGCATTGACAAGACAGAGGCCTGAAAGCAGTGAATTTTGAACATAGGTTAATATCAGTATGTGTTTTTATATAAGTTTATTATAAAATAAAGGGTGGATTTTCGTGACAGTATGTCCAACAAGGCTCGAATATGACGAGATTCCACAGAATAATTAGTTTTAAAACTTGCATAACAACAATATTTTTTATCTATCATATCATAAACTTATTAAGAAACTCCCAGTTGTTCTAGATGCCCTCTTGCCATTCTCTTGAGTGTGTAGTTATTATTGAATAGTATACCTATAGCAGATAAAGCTCCTGATGATGCTACCTATCTTCAATCAGGCCAGCATTTAAACATCACCTTCAGTGGGTCACATGCACACATTTACTTTTTGCACATACTAGAAAGCTTTTGTCAGAAGTCTTTTGTTCAAATACATCCAAATTTGCACTCTTTTTATTTCTGACCTAGGCCAGTGCCAAAATTGAGAAGATATTTGAATTCTCATCTCCTTGGAAGAAATTAATCTCATGTAACTTCAGCAATGAGATTCAACGCCAGGCACAGAGAGTTGACTTCTGAAGCCTACAACTTTGAAGTCTACATGTAAGCTACAACTACTATCAATATAGACATCTACACCTGATCAGATAGATGAATCACTCTCTAGCCTCCACTGGCTGTATTGATTAGACATACAAAACAACTTCCTAAATGTATGTTCTTAGTACTACTTAAGCCTCCATAGAGTCTTACAAACATCTGTACTGTGCTGGCACAAGATATATCAGAGACATCTGTCACTTTGGAGTAAAACACAGAAGCCAACTGATACCCTTAGTGTCTTTCAACTGACATTATATGCCTATGTGCAAACAACTGAATCAAGACGTCCCTTGACCATATGCACCAGCGACTTTAGACAAGTGTCCTACATGTGGGGCATTTAAATGTAGGTTTTTTAATCTTATGCTGAATGCCAACTAGGTTAGGTTTTTGTCTTCTGCTCAGAATGAGACACCAGAAATGGTGTCTTGCATTACTCAGGTTGCTGCCTGTCATGATATAAGTGCTGAGACTGAGATCACATTACCACTAACTCAGGGTTTGCATTAGTCCCTCACCTTCTCTGCGTTGAAAAATCTCAGCCAATATATTCTGGCTTTCTCCAGATTTTGTAATAGTGGTCTTGGTACTGCATTGCTCAATTATGTTCTAATCAGAGCAGAGCATAATCAAAACTACAGATGGTTTAAGACTTCTCTCTAGCACAGGCAAAAAAACCAAACCCAACAACTTTTCAGCCCTAAGAATAAAGACAAAATAATCAATATACATGTCTTCTTTCTCCCTCTTCTTTAACATCACTATTGGGATGGTCCTCCACCAGTCAGGAAGATAAGGCCAGGGAAGGCACTGGTGTACTGGGTACAAAGGCGGCAGGGCCATGGCCATCCATTATTGTAGTTAGGAAGCTCAGTTAATTCTTCAGCATTCAGAAAGGATGGTATGTGGAGGTGCTAGTGATTTCACTACTATGTATTAAATTCTTCCCTAAGAAAATGCTTACAATATCTACATGTAAAATCCAGAAGAGTGACTTGCATTGGACTGTGTGCATGTACCACCTTCCAAATCTTTCCTGTGAACCTCCTTATAGCCCTCTAAAAATATAAGGATTCTTAATGTTTAGATTTTTAAAGAGCCATGTTATCAATTATTCCTTACACAAAAATATTAGCTTAAGGGAAAAGAGTTGGAATCTTTTATCTATTCAAATACCAACCCTTTTACTGAAATCTGAATTAATCATGTCTCTGTTTTACTCTTATCTCTTTACTCAGAAACGGTCTCAAACAACTAGGTTCCACTAAAGCAGTTTCCCACTTTTGAACTCAAGCCTATTCTTTATCATATTAAACATTTCTGAAATTCTGCTTAATCCCCACCTCTTATCAAAATTTCCATCATCTTTTTTACAGACAAATCACAGGCTTAGGAGCTCTTCAGCATCTGGAGTTAATCTTACTGATATCCGATGTCTAGAGTATGTCTGAAGCACGAACACAAAAATATGTTCCCTAATGCAGAATCTGTTTGACCCTTTTGGTTGTCTGCTCTGTATCCTTGGTCTTCAGCACAGCGCTTTAAAAATAACAGGTTCACTACAGTTCTTGTATAACACACTTGACCCTCAATTTAAGAAAAGAAAAAAACCTTAAGAATAGCAAGTCTGAGCATTATGTGCTTTGCCCTGGGAAGCGGTTTTAGCACATATTATGTCAATTTAATATTGAGTGTGAGCCACTAAGGAGCTGTCAAGATCACAACTGTCTTTATGGGTAAGCAATATGAAGCATCAAATATTATCTGTTTGGATTATCCAGTATCAGGTATAAAATTTACATGGTATTGTGATATATCAAAATTCAATGAGCTACTCTCCCTAGGTGTTATCTGACAAATACCAAGTTGATGTGCTGAGAGCTTGGTACACACAATTATTTTTTTTTTCATTATTACTTGCATTGAAGATGCACCTACGAGGCTCTGTGAGTTGTATTTATTATTCGTAGTAGGTGTATATTGAAAACAGGCCTTCAGAACAATCAATTCTATCACTTAAGGAACCATTTAGTTTTAGTTTAAAAGTTTTTCTCTTTCCTTCTAAGATAAAAGTTTGGATTAAGCATTCATCTCAGGATTGCTTTGAGCATGGCCTACTGTGACTTTGGAAATACCCAGCTTTGATTATTTTACCATATGTATTTTATTTGTAAGATGTTGATGCAAAGAAATAATGGTGAACGAGCACCCTTTGTAGGAATGAGCACCCTTTGTAGTGTAGAAACGTAAACAAAAAGATACTCACTGCTTGGAGAAATTTATACTTGCAGTATAAGAAAGCAGAGAGGAGATGGATACAAGTAGACCAGCAAGGCTGATGACTGAGCAGCATTTCTTGTTCATCTGCCAAAGTTCTAAATAAACACTACAATTCTCTCAAATGAAAGGCATGAATTATTGTATCTTTACCACCTTAATCTTGCTTTAAAACATTCTTATCCTTTTAAACTGCAACCAATACATATTTTTATTATGCATTTGTTTTGATATTTTCAGCTTCCAAAAAGCTTCTTTCTTTCTCCTAGTCTCATTTATAGTATTTTATAATAGACCACTCACACTGGTCTATTTTATTTCCATGTTTATGAGCAAAAACAATCTTTATGAACAACATAGTTTTTCTCTGAAAATTCTATCTCTTCTACACTACCTCATCCCATTTCATTGTATTCAGTTGCATTGGGTTTGTGTGGCAAGGTTTTGGTAGAAGGGGGCTACAGGTATGACTTCTGTAAGATGTCAGAAGCTTCCCCTGTGTCCCATAGAGCAAATGCCAGCTGGCTCCAAGATGGACCCATTGCTGGCCAGTTCTGAGCCCATCAGCAATGGTGGTAGCACCTATGAGATAACATATTCAAGAAGTAGGAAAAAACTGCTGTGCAGCAAGAGACAGAAGAGGGGAATAAGAATGAGAGAAACAACTCTGAAGATACTATGATCAGTGAAGGAGGAGGGGGGGGAGGTGCTCCAGGTGCACCACAGCAGAGATTCTCCTGCAGCCTGTGGTGAAGACCATGGTGAGGCAGGTTGTCCCCCTACAGCTCATAGATGTCCATAGTGGAGCATATATCCACCTGCAGATCATGGAGGACCCCATGCCAGAGCAGATGGATGCCCACAGGAGACAGGGACCCTCTGTGAAGCCCACACTGGAGCAGGTTTTTGGCAGGACCTGTAAAGACAGAAGAGCCCATGCTGGCATCTAGCCACAGTCAACCCACCACATCAGTAAATCTGAAGTGCCCTCCATGTATAACCACCTCACCTTCTCAAAGCTTATATTTTCTTCACAGTACGACACTTTCTACTGATTTTTTTTTCTATGGATATTTTATGGTCTAGTTGTTCTTTCTTATTCTATAGTCTGGTGCATAGCCTTGCTTATTTTCTGAAAAAGCTCTCACCTTTTAAGAACCACTGTCTATTCAGTCCCAAAATTGAACAGTTAAACCATGCAGTGTTGTATTATACACAATAAGGATAACAAGGACTTGAGTGTCATGTTTCTGAAAACAAACAAATCACCCTCTTAAGTAGTTATAAAAAACATGATTTCATACTAATTTTTTTTTTTTTTTTCCTCTTAGAATTGGGAACAATCACCTTATGGGACTGCATTTTCCTTTAATTTTTTTTCCTTGTGGATGAAAAAGGGAAATACAGAGGGCAGAAGAAACAAATTCCTATGAACACAAATCTCTTGATTAGAAATCCCAAATTCCTGAGTAACATCAAGCCTTATGCAATAATATTTTGCTAAAAGAAAAACAAAACAAAACAATTAAAAATTCATTTTTAACACTTTGTATTTTAGTTTGTCAGTATTTGAGGAGACTCTGACATGCATGTGGAACCTAAAGGAGACCTACAGCCAAGGGACTTAATAGCAAAGACCCAGCCTGTCAGCTTTTAAGGACTACCATAAAACTCTGTGGATCTGAACCAGTCCATGACCACTGACATGCAGGGCAGAGTTTAGTCTTTGTGCTTTTCTCATTTAGCTGTGTAGAAATCGCCATGGCATTTCCATCACTTTTCTCCTCTCTCAGCAGAGGAAACTCAATTCAATAAATGGCAAAGCACTCAACACAAGATGATTTTAATGATCCCTTCTGGCCATGATGCCTTCATAATGGTACTTTCATTCATTAAGCTAAAAAGTCAGTCTGTAAGTAGAAATATTGAGGGTGATAGCTAAAAATTAACCATTATTAACTATTTCCTACCTCTGTGTAAGTCCAAACTCTGATGGACTCTGGTAACAGAACTGGGTAATAACAAGCTCTTTTCACTTCAAAAACCTATCATCAATAGAGAGGAAGTTGGTATATTTACTCTCTGTTCTAGAAAATAGGTCTGAGGGATCAAATACCGACAGTCCCTTTATCACATTATCAGGATAATTTTATCAATGTGCAAGTCATACACAACTCTTTCAGTGAGGGATCCAGAATAAAACTGATACAGCAGTTCCTGTCATATCCTTCTGAGCATCCAAAGTTGTTACACATTTTCTGTCTCATTATCTTTTCTGCCTCTCTTCCCTTGTAAGTTGTCCATAAACCCGTAAGATCAAGGTTTCCTAGAGTGCATGCCTGCTGTTATTATATCCGTTCCCTAAAGCTCCTGACATTTGCATATGCAAATTTTAGCCATGACACAGTTTTCTGTTGATGGACGTTCCTGCTGTTAATATCCACATAACTCTTGATATGTATCTGTTGTTTATCTATTGCCTCCAGTCTACTCTAAGTCTCCAGCCATATTTGTTAGATCCAATTAGTGACATTCTGCCCTGTGAGAATCTGTCAATAGAAAATGGGCATGGTAATGCTCAGAAAATTGTCAAAATAAACACTTTTTAAATAACATCAGATGACTGAAACCACAGTAGATTAAGATCCATTCATTCCTGTGTACTTTACAGATAATTCTACAAAATTCAATAGAAATGTATAACAACAAATAAATATATATAATTTAAATAAATAAAAACCTATAAAATAAACAGAAAATATGGAAGGATTATGGCAGGCCCTAAGTGTCATTTAATCCACTACTCTACTTTGAAACAGGACTGCTGACACTTAAACCTGTGTTTGATGGAATTCAGCATTCACTTCCTTTTGAAAATAGACTGCTAATATTTTTGCTAGTGTTTATTTATAGGTAACATTTCTGGATTATTTCAGAATTTTCATCATTATCACTCTCTATGTCTTTCAATATTTCCATTCTCCTAATTTTACCTGATACGTGTTCACCATTGCAGCTGTGTCTCCCTAAAGCTTTCAGTCTCCGGTAAATTTTAAAGAATGAACTTTTATTATTGCTAATTACTTCTGGTCAAAAATCTATTAAGAAATAGCAGAATATTTCTGCCTGTGTTCTGGTTTATTTCAGAACGCTTCTCTAATTTATTAAGATTTTGAATTTTAGTCCTTTCTTCTGACGTACTTATGGTTCCTATAAGCTTGATATCATCTATGTATTTAATAGGCATAGACTTGATTATGCAACTTTTACGTCTTCAGTTTTCCTTACACCATTTAGTAATAGCTACACTATTATATAGTTACTCTGCAACTTTCCTTTTAGCCTAATCCTGTCAAGGTATGTTTTCTTGTTACCTCCAGTTTCTCTTGCTAGCTACAGTTCATTCTGTATTGTCCATTGTGATTTTGTTCCTACCTTCTTCTGATGCTCTGCATGTGTGCTTAGGGATCGGCACTTGCCTCTCCTTTAACCATGCCCAATGTTTGGCATGAATACAGACATCATAATTTAGCCAGAGGTCTTTAATAATTTTTTCTAACCTTTCTCTTCACTAATTATACTGTATGATTTTTTTTGGAAACTACATCTTCTGGATAGGTTTTTTTAATTTATTTTTTTTTTTCTATTATGAGATCTTCCTTACCATTTATGTATACCTTTTAAAATCTCCTGGGTTTAAATGTTATTGGTGACACATAGACAGAAAGACAGAGAGAAAGAGAGCAAACTTTAGGAAACTGTACTGCAAGTACATCCTTGAGGGATGCCTCTGCTCACAATAAAGCCCATTTGCAGGTAAGAACGCTGTCCTACCCTACCTACCCATCTAAGTCAAGCTTACACAGTTACAGGGATTCCTGCTGCTGCATTAACTGCTTTGGAGCTGTGGATCCCCAAAGTACTTGGCATCAACAAATGAAAACAGCTACAGCCTGCTGAAAACAGCATATTCAGTTTTACATTCAGTGTGTAAACTGTAAGCTGGTTTCAACCATATTTTGTTACCCTTTGAAATGTTTCCTCAATAGTAGGTTGCACCATCTGCACACTGTTTGCCTGCATGTTTTACTTATTAAACTGCTCCCCCAGCAGCACACAAAAGAGGAAAAACAGCAGCAATGCCTTTCAGGAAGATCTCTCTGTCCTCCGCCTACCTCCTCCCACTCCAGTGTTACACTGCACGCAACAGATTCTCCTCTAGTCCTATTTCATGCTTATTTTTTTTAGGACCTAAACCAAAGTCCACTATAAAACCTCAGAGGATTTATAATCTGTCCATCTCTTTCCTCATGAAGCCATCAAGTATGTTTTATGTGATAAGGACAGAACACTACACACACCAAAGAAAATTTTAAGATTAATCACCTCATGGTTCAGGAGGGAGTGTGAGTTCTTCTACAGCTCATCCTGCACACCCATTTAAATATGGAAGTCCAATGTTAATCAGATGTCAATAAACTTCCTTTTCTCAATAAACCTACAGACAGAACAACACTTACACCACATTCTGTCTCCTGGCTAAACACTGGCATATTGTCATGACAGGAAGAATACTCTCTGTTTTGGTACAGGTAATGAAGAAGGGCTTTTCTTTCCTTTCCATCAGTTGCCCTTCATGATTAGTATCAAATCAGCAAGTAAACCTTATATCAGTTTTGGGTTTTTTTTTTCTTTCCATATTTCCTGGTGTGTTTATTAAACCTGAGCAAATAACATACAATGATTTTATATGAAATATTCCCTGAAATGTGTTGACAAAGCCTAGCAGTATACTATGTAATCCCACATTATTCACTTCATGAATTGGATGAATGATGGGAGGAAGGGGAAACTCGGTGAATAATGCATTCAAGTATGACTTCAGAATGCTCTGATTAAATTATGCAACCAAAAGATATTCAGCCAGCTCTCCTCTGAAAAACATGACATAGTTTCCTCATGGCTTGAAGCCACTGCAGCAACAGGGACCAGTGAGTAGCTGCACTCATTGAATGGGAAATGTTTTTTCAGGATGTACTTTTGCCTTGAGATAGCAAGGCCTCTATCCCAACTCCTGTGAAGAAACTTCATCCTGCAGGAATACCTGAATACCTTGTACAGAGAAATAAACATTTTTTCTTGTGCTAGCTTCTGTCCAAGGGTCATACCCATCACACGTGGCCATAGGATTGATGTGATATGCTAATGACTAATTTCTCCCTAGAGCTGCTGTCTTAGAAAAATAATGCCACATTCTTCCTTTTTCTTGAATTCCCAGACAAGAGAATCATAAATATTAACCTGCTATGTAGTCCTGGATAATAAACCAACTAAAAAAACTCAACAAGGTCACCACAGCTGAAGCGAGCTTGGTGGCAGCATCTAAATTATGTCTTATGAAAAAGGATGACATCTTACAGATGAAGGAGAGATGTCCATATGTGAACTAGTCACTCCAAGCTTTCTTTGTAATAAACAGAGAAAAGCAGGTGTTTATAGAGTGAAATTAGTCTCATTCTGAGTAGATATGTGGAACAAAAGAGGTTAGTTGTATTCTGAAATTGCTATTACTCTCCATTGTCTGTAATTGGAAGCTAAGATAATTTGTCTTTGATGCAGAGACTAAATATGTGGACACCTAACCTGAAGTGAGACAAATGCCACCCACAAACCTGGCTGTACACAGAGGCAGGTGCAGGCTCCATAACAGAGCTATGTCATATAATGTGGGATCAAATACCACACAAGCTAGTACTAATGTTCCTTGAGCTTTCCTGTGAAATTTGCCCCAATATTTCTGTTTCAAACATACTGAGCCAGATACCAAGAGAAGATCTGACCTCTTGGAGTTTATTTCCTCCTCTTCCAGGTGGCTAAGCCCCAATCAAATATTTATAGAACTAAATATTTCTCTTCTCTGTGGGAGAGAAACAGTGAAATTACAGATCCTAATTTGCTTTTACAGAGGGCTGGAAATAATGACAAACTGGTCATTAAAACTAAGCCTCTTTTTCTTTTCTTTTTTTTTTTCCCTTTCATTCTTTGCAGATGCAAATAAACTTTCCAAGGACAAATCTGAACTCATAAGAAGGCTAACAGATGAGTAAGGTTGTTTCAGGAAATCTGCACTCCCTCTTCTACCAGAAATACTTCTTGGATTTTTATCCATATAATTTGGTACCTCTCAGGAGTCCCCATCACTGAGCAGCACCCCACATCATAGTATCTACACATAGAGGAAAAAAAAAGGCCGTCTTCCCAAAATGTTGATGTCCTAAGGCAAGAGACAAAAAGCAGGTAAATTCTCTTCAGAAAGTGAAGTTATTTCAGATCCATTGCCTGTAAAGATACGTTGTAGTTGCAGCTATTCTAATTAATGAAATACTGTTAGGAGACATTCCCAGGCATAGGAACTCATCTTACTTATAGACATAATGCTTTTCATGGCAGGTTTATTGTTCCAAATCAACTGAGCTCATCAAAAATAATTTCTGGGCAGGGTTCAGGTATGTGGCCATCCTGTTTTGAAGAAGAACAACATACATGGTGCAGATGTGGGCTATTCCACATCAGTATCAAAAAAGCAGTCCTAGGTATACTTTATTTACAAGAAATTACATAGCATAATGTCATATCTTCCTCAAGTAATTTGCTAACTAAAACACAGATATTTTTTTTTAGACTTTTAAGAGGTGAAGAGTCTGTCCAGGAGAATATCAATCATGGCTAATGTAGGCAATTTCTTTCTCTTTGACTATGTGACTGCTTGCATTATAAAGCTACCCACAAGAATCCCCAGCTTTCAAACTCGTAAGGAGAAGAGCCACAGACATATTGAAGATTGTTTTACCAGCTGCAGCCCTTCTTGTTGCATGCCAATTCCTCAGTGAAACTGCTTTCTTCAAGATGCAGTGCTACAGACCTCCATCATTCAGATGTGGGCAAAAAGCCTTTTTAGGAATACTTTTTTCTGACTCAAAAAACTTGCAATTCATTTTTCTCTAGCAGTTCAATATAAGGAAAAAAAGTGATTTAATAATCTGAGATAAGTTGCTTTTTCTTCTTAAGAGTTGTTTTAGCCCAGGCTGCTATAGAACTGGACATAGATCTAAAGAACATGCTTCTGTCAGGATATGAGGACTAAGGGCTATATTGTGACTATCTTCCCTAGTAGTTCAAATTTAGTCATCCTCACTGTCATATCATGTAGGTGAACGAGCAATTCAGTTCGGTGCCATCCACCACTGCCAGACATTTTCCAAAAATTCAGTGAAAAGTTGTTCTCAAAATATGTAAATTAGAAAACAGTCCAGTTTCCTCATAACTTCTAGAGTATGTTGTACTTCTTCTGGGTCTCTAACTGGAATTTTGGGAGTTTAGGAAAATGGATTACTTTGAAGATATTCTACAATCCTCAGGGGAAAAACAAAGTTTAATATGAGCTAAATATAGGCAGGTTCTAACATTTATGCATTCATTCCTTCTACCCAACCTGCTGAAATGATAGACAACAAATTATACTTTTACAGTTTTTTAAGCAACAAACAGTGAATGATTGGAGAGGTAGTAGAAGCAGAAATTTCATTATTAATGACTAAATTCCAGCTTATTCTAATACTGCAACAACAACAACCAATAGATATAGAATATTGCAAATCAAAATGTAGACAAGAAAGAGACCTTGCTCCCTTTTTCAGTTACGCCATTTCAGGGTGCCATTAGAAGCCTTTTCCTACCAACTCCCTTTTATGTTTGCAGAAGAGGTTCAGGTCAAGGATGTCTGTTAGCTGAAAGATGATGGCATTGGTGCTGGGAGAGCAGAGAATACAGATGGAAAGTAGAAGAAAGTTAAGTGTTGGCTTCATCTCATCTAAATTCAGACATCTACAATGGCAAGTCCTTCTAAACTAGTTGCCTTCAGTCCTGTTACAGAGAGTGGAAAGGAGCAAACACTTGTAGGTACCAGCTGAAATTTGGGTCTGATTTACCAGTAAGAAGCCCCTATCACATGAACCCACCAGACTGTTCAACACAACTGATTTGGCCAGCAGGATGCTGAGCTAAGCAGTGACCTTTCAATGTTTTTGTAGCCATCTGAGAACAGCAGTTTAAGACATCATATGAAAGAAAAGAATGAGGTGCCATGGTGTTCAGGGGAAGCTTTTCCAATGTTTTTACAATATAGCAACTGACATCTCAGGAAACCAAAACACAATATGGAGAATCTGAGCAATTGAAAACAACCCATGTGTTGGTGAATGCAGATCATAGCTTTCTCAGGGGATTTTCAGAGAAAAAATGCATTAAAAAATTGAAGGTTCTTAAGATTTTTTAAATCATGAGCTTGAAAAAAACACACAACTCTACAAGCATTGGCAGCTACCATGTCTCATTTCTATTTAGATTTCACACTGAGCTTTAACTGTAACATAATGAAATAATGTATCTGTTAAAAGCTAACTGATTTTATTTACTTTTCTGACAAGTGGGAATTCAGTGATACTTTCCAACCTGCAAGACAGTATTTGCATGCAACCTTTTGTGGAATGTCATTTATTTTCATTTACAAGAGTTCTGAAATCATTATGCTTATGTTGATAGTGGCAAGAACAGATCAGTCACCACAAACAGTCCAAACTTACGCTAAAAAAAAAGAGACAACATTAATTCTGTCCAAGCAGTTTTATTTCAACTTGAATTATCATGCCCAAGGTAACCTACACAGCCTTCACAAATGTCCAAAAGATCTTGGAGTAAGTAAAACCAACAAACATGAGGAGATAGAGTTACAGTAGTCTCTGATTTATGTTCCCTCTCCCCCTCCACTTTTTTTCCCCCCCCAAATACAACCTGAGCATACAGAAAATTTAATTTAATTTACTTAAGGGTTAGAGTATTTGTGTTACACTATAATTATCAGGATCCAGCTGCTCCTTAAGGGATGAAGGCTGGAAGCTGAGTGTGATAACCATGGTGGAGAAGCTGTCCAGCTATCCTAAGGGTTTCCAGGGGATAGGTTGGCCAAAAGGACAAGGCACTGGGCTCAGCTCAGCCTTGATGGATGCCAAAGACTGTGCAGTACTGGTGAAGAGGGCAACGAAGCATAAAGATCAGGACCAGTGAGGGGAATGAGAGTCAGACAAGGCCCTGAGGTGGCCTGGCAAGGACATGGGGATGAGAATATTGGCCCACAGCTTGGTGGGTCCCATGGCTGGGCAGAGCAGGGCTGTGGGGAGCTGGAGACAAATGTCCTGTGGTGTCACTGGAGCAGGGACTGTTGGCCCTGAGGGGCTGAAATATCTGGACAGGGTCATTAAACCTTCACAGAGACCTTAAGAACCTGATAATAATTAAGAACCATAACGTTAGTTTTGTTTATGAATAATCAGTCAAGTCAAATGTGTCATAGATTACTTACATGTATAAAATTGCTAAATAAAGATTTTTTTTCTGACAGATGTCTGGGTAGCTAATACATTATTCCTCTTCAGTACTGATTATATATTATCCAGGAGACTGGATATTCCAAACCTACTGAGATTTAAAGGTTAATGTTTTCTAACTGAGGATAGAGGAGGAAAGTTCTTTTAGCACGATGCTATTTCTAAAATTGAGCATTGACTATTAAGCCTACTTAGCCAAATTCTCAGGTTAAATATAAAAAAGATTATCTTTTTTTTACATGCTCAGCCTTAAGCTGACAAAATCAGAGAAATGAAAGTATGAATTGGCACTGTTTTCTTAAAATATTTCTGAAGAAGTATCAGTGACACTTCTTCTTTAAAAGTTTTCTTCACTTTCTGTAACCATTCTGACGTCACAGGTGCCACGCAAGAACTAACTATATAGACATATGGGGAGTACGGACTGCAAACGTGTATTTGGGTGTTAGGGGACAAGGCTGCTACTATCCCTCAGTGCATTTACACACCAACTGCAGCAGAGGGTGAAGGTTAGAGGATCTGACCTGTAAAAGCTGGGCAAACAGAACACTTCTGTGGCCTCATGCTAATATGGTCAACCAGAACAAATTTATTTGCAGAAAGTCACCTCTGTCTAGATTTATATCTTAGCCTTAAGGAGCACTGAAATGTATTTCTGAGTGGTTTCTTCTTAGGTAGTAAAAATGATCCTTTACCCAGAACTTTCACTTTTTAGTAGCACAGAGGGGAGATCTGTTTTACTGATTTAAAACATGCAGAAGATGCTGAAGATTCTTGCTTTTGGATGGCCAGCTGTAGTGGGCTTTGATTCATTGCTTTACTAGTTCTCTGTTGAATGAGGGATTACAGAACAGCTGTGACTTGCGTGCTGAACAGAAGCTGCCAAACACTTGAACACAATATTGTACCTCAAACTCATCCCTTCCTGATGCATGAAACACAAGCATTTGTGCTCACACTTATGTCCTTATACGTGAACCTCGCCCAGTGTATGTCACCAGTTTTGAAGGCTCACAAAGGTTTGGCATAGAAGGAGATTCATCTTTCATACAAATGGAATGATAAATTAACTCTATCTGAAGAACCCCTTGACACACTGAAGACTGCTGAAGCCCCACCTCTCCAGGAACCATAGACTGTTTCTTGTCCTTCACTTGATGTGATGATAATTATATACCTGTCACCTTAGCTACTTCTTTTAGCACACAACTTGCACATTTTCTGCAACAACCTACCACTTAGTTCTCTCACACTTTTTAAATAGTGCTGACTGGTAGTTTTTAATTAAGACTTGACAGTTGAAATTTGCATTCCAAAAGCCAGCTGAAGGTGCTAGAATTGGATTGTCTATTATTTCACAATGCAGAGCATTCTACTTGTACACGACCCTATCTACCAAGCATGTCCTTACGAAGGACCTTCCTAGTTTCTAGAGACACTGTGTGGAAGGCTTTAAGGCCTTTTAAATAGATGTCAAATAAGTCTCTGAGAGCACCATGAACTGTCATTTTATGCTTTAATGCTTAGTTAATGGAGTATAGATAAGCATGCTGAGTGATTTCTGTATTTCGAACAGGAACATTGTTCTTGTCTGATTCATTTGTACATGCTAATTCACAAAATTGCTGTGAGCAGATGGACAAAGTGCTAAGAGTAGTTTTGTCAGTTTCATGATTTAGGGAAGAAGTGACTTAGGACAAGCCCCAAAGTATGGATCATTGCAACTTTTAAATAACCACTGTATGCTCCTCAGTTTTCTGTAAGAGGCTCTGAGTCCTGCTAGAAGTTCTTGGCTTGACATCTATTTAGCTAGACAAATTTTCCCTTCGTATCCATTGACTTCAGTAGATTTTGTGCTTGACAGTGGTATAAGACAAGTCATTTCCGATTAGGTTCCACAAGCTAAAGTTTTAAATCCACTCCAATTACTGCTTCTTTTGAAGAAATAAGGCACACATGTTGCGCTTAAAGCTTAGCCTCCAGCTTTTTAAGGATTTTCTATAAAAGTCCACTGCAGGTATCCACAGAACCAAATACCTTGTGTTGCCTTTATGACCGGTAATAGCATAAACTTGCAATTATGATAGAGTAATAAAGATGGAGATTACAAAGTCACCTCTTCTGTCTGTAGTATGAATCACAAAGCTAAGGAGCACATTCCAGATCAATTCCTCAGCTGACAGATATTTTCAGAAAATATAAATAACAAGTTCATGCAATGTATTTTGTGAAGTTTCATCTTTTAACCTTATTTTCTATAGATTCACCCACAACAGCAACAGTATAGCTGTGAGGTTAGAGCTTAAGCCACATACAGAAAACAAAATGCATCGATTGGCCATCTGTAAAAGAAATACCACAGACAACCTAACAAAAAAGGCAATTTCTATATCAAAAGATTTATTTGAATTCTTTATATACATTGTATCTCTTAGATTAAAATATAGTAGAATTTCTACTGTACGGCTTTTACATCAGTGGATAATGCTGATTGGATTTCTTTCTTTTAAAAATTAAAAGAACAGTAGTCCAGTGCATGTCGGTCACTGCAAGAGGTTTTTACAGCAGCAAAACAGTTGTAAAAAAAACTACAAAAAAACCCCACCAAAAAATGTTAATTCTGATGTTTCACCAGGCACCAGAACAGAGATTTCCTTGCAAACCATGGTGAAGACCATGGTGATACAGGTTGTCCCCCTGAAGCACAACAGGGAGCCATGTTGGAACATATACTCCACTGCAGCCCTTAAGGCTTAAAGGAAGCTGTAGTCTGTGGAGATCTCACACCAGACCAGGCTCCTGGTGTGCTCCCTGTGTAGAGGAGCCCACACAGAAGCAGGTTTTCTGTCAGGACCTGAGACACCATGGGGGACGCATGCTGAAATAGTGTGTTTCTGAAGGACTGTACCCTGTGGAAAGCACCCATGCTGGAGTGGTTCATGAAGGATTATGTCCCATGGGAAGGACCCCATGCTGGAGCAGGGGAAGAGCCTGAAGAGGAAGGAGCAGAAGAGATAAAGTGTTATGGAATGAATTCAAACCCCATTTCCCTGCACTCATTGAGGGGGAACAGGTAGAAGAGTTAAGGGTGAAGTTAAGCCAGGGAAGAATGGGGTTAGAGGCAGGGTGGGTTTAGTTTTGATTTTAGTTCTCACTATCCTCCTCTGTTATTATTTAGCAATATACTGATTTGCTTAAGTCAAGTCTTTTCTTCCCATGCCAGTAATTGATGAACAATCCTCCTGCATTCAAATAAACCCATGAGTTTTCATCTTATTTTTCCCTCCATACAGTTGAGGAGGGGGATTGGGAAATCAGCTTGGTGGGAAACAGGTGGTTAGCCAAGGTCAACCCACCACATACAGATTGTATGTATTTTACCTGTTTATGAATTCTCTTCTTTTGCAAAGAGAATTAGTAGATGAGGTAACTGGAAAGAAAGCTTTGTAGCTTTCCATTGGACTCTCACTAGTATTTATGTCCCTGTTTTTCTTGAACTGGAGATCCCAGACCTGCATACAATACTCCAGATGTAGTCTTATTGGGTCAGAGTAGAGGGAGAGGAGAACCTCCCTTTACCTGCTGGACAGACTCTTCTTGATGCACTCCAGCAGACCACTGGCTTTCTTGGCCACAAGGGCACATTGCTGTTCCATGGATAACTTATTGTTCCAGCGTGTCTACCCCTAACCTGTATGGGTACATGGTGTTGTTCCTCCCCAGGTGTAGGACTCTACACTTATCCTTGTCAAACTTTATTATGTTTACCTTTGCCCAGCTCTCCACTCTGTCCAGAGTCTGCTGGATGGCAGCACAGCCTTCTGGTGTAACAGCCACTCCTCTCCACTTCACATCATCAGCAAACGTACTGAGGGTACACTCTATCCCTTCATCCACGTCATTGATGAAGATGTTGAATAAGACTGGACCCAGAACTGACCACTGGGGAACACCACTAGCTACAGGTCACCAAATGGACTCTGCACCACTGATCACAACCCTCTGAGCTCTATTGTTCAGCCAGTTCTCAACCCATCTCAATGCCCACTCTTCTAACCCACACTTTCTGACCTTTCCCACGAGGATGTTACGGGAGACAGTGTCAAAAGCCTTGCTGAAGTCAAGGTAGACAACATCCACTACTCTCCCTGAATCTATTTATTCAGTCACACTATCACAGAAGGTTATCAGACTAGTCAGACATGACTTCCTTTTGGTGAATCCATGCTGGCTACTCTTTATAATCTTCTTTTCTTCCATGTGCTGCGACAAGATCTCCAGACTGAGCTGCTCCATCACCCTTCCAGGGATGGGGGTGAGGTTGACTGGTCTGTAATTATCAGGGTCTTACTTCTTTCCCTTTTTGAAGACTGGACTGACATTGGCTTTCCTCCAGTCCTCAGGAATCTCTCCCAGTCTCCACGATCTTTTAAAAATTATGGAGGGTGGTAGAATACTACATTAGTCATCTCCCTCAGCGCTCATTGGTGCATCCTATCGGCGCCCATAGATTTATGTCTGTTCAGTTTACCCAAGTGATTTCTAACCCAATCCTCATCAATCAGTGGAGAGTCTTCCTCCCTCCAGGTTTTCTCTCTTACTTCCAGGGTCAGGGATTCCTGAGGGCTGATCTTAGCAGTGAGGACTGAAGCAAAGGAGGCATTCAACAGCTCCGCCTTCTCTGCATCCTCTGTCACCAGGTCTCCCACCTCATTCAGCAGTGGGCCCACATGTTCCTTAGACTTCCATTTACCATTAATGTATTTGAAGCAGCCCTTCTTGTTCTCTTTCACTTCCTTTGCCAGAGAATGTGAACGTGTCTGAGAAAAGTTCGTTTTCTTACTGCAAGATATGACAGGGAGGAATATAGACAAAAGCACGCAGAAAGTAGTGCTGAACCAGCTTTTCAAGAGAAAGAAGTACCTGAAAGGAGAGAGACATATCCTGGCCTCCATAGGGAGAACATGAAAACTCCCTGGACACATGAGAACACCATGCAATATTTACTGTAACTCATAAACTCACTGAAGAGCTTAAAAACCAGTTTGGAAGCAAGTATTAGATGGGCAAAGAAATTGTTCATACCCCCCTTTTAAATTTATTCTTCTGACCTAACAATTTTTAGCTTGATCTGTGTGAATGATTAAGTAAATATTCTGTATTTGAAACTTCCTTTTTATGTTTAAAAGCTCTTTTGGTCTTCACTTGGAAGCTCACTATAAATTAAAAACAGTCAAGAGGAAGCCATCTTAGAGACCTGGCTGAGTTGGGTGCTATTACAAGCCCATTACATCATGCTGACTTAGCAGTCTGCCCAGATGACTGAGTGATAATAATGTCCCAGCTTTAGTTATAATCTGTCCCATGACTAGTTTGACTTGGCCTTGGAAACCTGGAAGTCAGATTTAAATCTCAGATGACCCCTGCTCTGTCTTGGTTGGATGGCCTTTCTGGTACACAAGGATGAAAAAGGAATAGAAAAGCTTCTTCCCAAGCAGAAGTAAACTCTGAAATAGAGAAGGGGATATAAAAACAAGTGATTAATGTGCAGGCAGAGAGTGCAGAAGGCTGCAGTGAGCCAAGATGAATTATCCTCCCTTGCCTTGTAAAACAAAACGAAACACCACCTTTCAAACAAATCCTTCTGTGAAGCAGCACCAGTTCTTGCAGTGAGAATGCTCCCAAAAGCCTTCTTTTGGAGAAGACCAGAGTTCATCAGACTTTAAACGGCAGCACTCCTCAGAGTAGCTGACTGACCTTATGCCCAGGTAATAGAATAATTATTGGCAGCAATAGGGTAAAAACAGCAAGATGGCCATACAGTTTCTGAGAGGACACAAGGAGATCTAACACCAGTGACTCAACCATTCAGCAAAATGAGACAGAGCTAAATACCGTACAGGTAAAGAGACTGGTTTGACTTCAGGGGAGAAGACCAGACCAAGTCTTGCCTGGTCTTCTCCCCTAAGCTTTTAGCAGTCGGAAACTCATTTCCTCCAAATGAATAGGTAAGATTGACTGCTAGCTACAACATCCCAGCTGGATAATCTTTGTAGTTTTGAAATCAAGACCAAACATGTGTAAAGTAGACATTGTGAGGTTAGAATGTCTTCAATAAGCTATCCTTACTGGACAAAACAAGGGCCTTTAGAATTATTTTCTACACTTTATTATCTGAGACTCATGTGGGTTCATCTGTGTGTGGGTTAATGTATGAGACTCGTCTATGTTTGTCCATAGCCCCTGCTATTCTTCCACTCTTTCCCTTCATGTTTAATACATCGTTGCCCATCTTGGCTGCTGAGTTTATGTGTTGTAAAGAACAAGATGGGAACCACAACTGACGGGAATAGCACCAAGATCATGCTTTGTAAGTAACAGTTGAGCTGTTAGTTGAAATTGCCTTAGATTTAAGAGGATAAAAATTAGAGATGGAGAGGCTTCTGTGGATATATTCCCTTTTTAAATAATCCATAGCTGCCTTTCTGGGTAGAAAGTGAAGTTTCTAGACTCCTAGGGTGCACCCACCACATGGAGACATTGAGACAATCGTCACCTCACAGCTATGGGAGTGAGCTCTGCTGAAAACTTGCAGAGAACTTTTGGTGGAAGCAAAACCTCTGAAAAACAGTATTACAGCTGACCGATGATAGAAAGTGACTGAAAAATATTTTTGAGGATGACTGGTCTGGTGAGATTACTCTTTTGATCCCACAGGGCCTTAAAATCCTAGAAGCCAGGCAGTAAAAATCATAAGGATTTGTGTGGCTAATAAAAATAGTAAAAATATTTGGGATGAGATCATGTCAAGGGGTAGGGTTGGGCTGGTCACTAAATGAATGACACTCTCTATTAATCCCAATGCCTTCCCAAGAGGAAGAGAAGGAATAAGGGAAAGAGATTTATGGAATGGAAACGAAAACTAGCCTTAATGAAAAAAAGTAACAGTAACATGAAATATATACAAATATATACAAAACCAATATCAAACCCAAACCCCTGATGGCAATTATATCACTGTCACTGCTGATGTTGTGGAGCATGCACCAGTGAAGTTCCAGACTGGGCCCAGCAGCAGACAGGAACTGTGTTCAGGAGCTGGATTCTGGTACTGGATTCAGGAACAAACAGATCAGGATTGAAGGCAGAACAGACAGAGTCCTCCTCGGATACTGCCACTGAAGAAGAGAGCTTGACTCTCAGCTTTATACTGAATATGACATATATGGGGTGGAATCCCGCACTGGTCAGTTTAGGGTCACCTGTCCTGTCCAGCTCCTCACAGTTGTGGCCTTTTTCTTCAGCACCCCCAAAGTGTTATGCAAGATGTAGCAGTGACCTTGGTCTCCACAGGAGCAAGTATAAGCAAGAGCCTTTCTGCATATCAATGCTTGGTAGTAACTGTAAACATCCAGCATTATCATTGCTAGAAGAAGACACGGTGAAAATATTCTGTTAACTTCAGAAAGTGCAGTTATTTAGAAGAGACTTAGCTGAAAAGTAAAATGAACAGAATTAGTTCCATTCTTACTCAAACCAGGACAGATTAGTAAAATCAGTGACTCTTAAATGTATTTTCCTGAGAGAAGGTTACGAAGTGAAAGAAGGAAAAGAAGGATATTCAGATTATGAAGGTCACAGGGACTAAACAGTTTCTCCTCTTAACTATGTTACATAGCAGAAAGACAATAAAACAGAGGATTAAAAGAGAGGGCAATCCATGTAGAAGAACCAGAGAGAATGCACGCTATATGCAGCCTCCTTCTGGTATTTACTGCCACAGGAAATCATTAAGTCAAGCACTATGTCCAGATTTTTTAAGGAAGTTCAATAAATTAGTGCTTAATAATAATATACAGTACCATGAATGTTGATGTAATAAAATAGGTAAGAAAAGCTCATGTTTCAAGATGTACACGAGTCACACATGGTGGTCCGTAAAGGAATGTTGGTCTGTCCCTACACCTTGTGTATTACTCCATAGTAGCTCAGATATTTTACTAGAGACTCTTACTTTGTAGAGCCAGGTGTTCACCTTTGTCAGAAACATCATACAGATCTAGAAGGACCAATGGCTTAATCTGGCATGACAGTTTTCAGGAACTAGTCTGTGATCGCTGAGAATGTAAGAAAAGCACACAGTAGGAAGGCTTAGAGCCAATTTCTTCTACAAAGCCTGTAGTATAGTGCAGAAAAACAGAAGCAGGTACAAGCAGGTGTAACTTCACTGAAGTCTATTGCCAGGTGCTGAGGATCTAATCTGTTATATTTCAAATACCATCATGAGTTTTTACTCCCAGTGTATTCTTTACCTGTCGAACATGCATAATGGAGGGATACCTTATTTTGTAAATGTGACAATCAATGTCTTCTCCACATATCATAGAGGATTAAAAGCCGGATCTGGAGGCACCAGCATCACTGTCAGATTTCCCAACAAGTCAGTCAGAGATGTCAGGCACTCTCTATTGATGTAGCTCAGCTTTTAGCCTCATTCTCCACAGGCAATATTGAAAATGTTGGTAGCATTTGTAGCAGGTGTCATATCACTACTCACTCCCAGGTTATAATTACAGCACCTTATTTATCTGTGAAAGGTGAAAACAAAACCCAAAAATACTAAGAAAAAAACCCCAATACATTATATAAAACTCATCTTCTGAACTTCTAGTAAACTGGAAAACTTTAAAACTTTGGTAAATTCTCTTATTAACAGGAAAGTATCTTTCCCATCAGAAAAGTTGTTTCTGATTGTTTCAGAGATAGTCTAAGTTCCAACAGTTAAAAGGAGTTAACTGAATTAATGGAAAAGCTTTGCTTCTCAAAGTTAGCTGATGAAAAATATCATAGTCTTTCATAGAAAATGTTATATAAATATTGATCTAAGACTGAAATACAAATGCCAGGATGCCTTAAAGAATATCAATTGGAAAAGCAGATATCTGAGTTTGGTAGGAAAAAATATACTTCATGAAAAATACTATAAAAATTTCCTAAAAGAAAAAAAACCAAACCCCACTTTGTTTTTCAATTGTTTATTTCTCTTCAAGGGAACCATGGACATACACCTTTCAGACATTTTTTTTCTTTTTGTATCTTTTTCTTCTTTCTTTCTTATTCGATTTTTTTTCTTAGGAAGGCAAGAGAGAATTTAAAAAGCATTTTTCCCTATTATTTTAATTACTTGATGTCCTGGTTTGAGTGAGAACAGAACTAATTCTGTTCAGTAATTTTACTTTTCAGCTCAGTTCTTCTAATTAAATGCACTTTCTGAAGGTAGCAGCCTGTTTTCCCAGGCAGTGTCTGCTTCTAGCAGTGATAACACCTCACATTTAGAGTTACTACCAAGGATTGGTATGCAGACCAAGGCCACTGCTGGATCTTGTGTACTACACTGGGGGGTGCAGAAAAGTGAAAGGCTGCACCTGGAGGGAGGAGTGGACAGGACAGGTGACCGTAAACTGACCAGCGAGGTATTCCATCCCATATACGTCATATTCGGCTTAGAGGTTAGGGATCCGTAGGGTCTCTGGGCTCTTCTCTCTTGGACTGCTTTGCCAGCTTTGCTTGGCTTGACTTGGTTCCTTCCTCAGAGCATCCAAGGTGGACTCTGTCTGTTCTGCCTTCGATCCGGTCTGTGTGTTCCTGAACCTGGTACCAGAATCCAGCTCCTCAACACAGC
>WUAM01000313.1:72812-83524 GCA_024336885.1 Actenoides hombroni
CCTTTGGGGAGGGAGGGGGGTTAACAGAGAGCATCTGTTATAGGTCTAAGGGGCCGCCCTGACCCTAAACCATGACACTTGACAATTGGTTTTGTTTTATTTTGGTTTTTAATGTGAAATTAAAGAAAACTCAGAATTGGTTACAAATCAAAGAATTAAAAAGTGAGTACGAAAATTTAAATCACTTTTGAAAAGCCTGTTTCATTTGGCATGGGAGGAATATTTTAATGCAGATTTTCATGTCAGCCCTCCACAACACTTTCTTAGAAACTATCATCTTTCTTGGAAATCTGAATATCTGAAAATTAAGGATAATTCAAATCCTTAGTTGTTTTGAGAAAGACACAATAAGCATACTCCCTAAATCACAATGTAGGAACAGTCAACTTGGAATCAAAAGAAGACATAGATTAGAATGCAGATGAAATCAATTTACCGATGTATTGATCTCACTAGACTTACTCTGAAATAAAGCAGCAGTAGTGAATGAGGATTCACTCTTAGAGTGAACCTATTACCAGTATACCTCAGGTATAGCTTGGGGTCCTGTAGCCTAGTCTCACTATGTTGAAGTTAAAGCAAACAACACCTATGGCTGCTTTGATAAAGATTCTTGAGAGGACCAACTAATCAGACAGAAGTAAAATCAGTTCACCCAGGGGAAACCACAGGCTCTTGTCTACTACTGCAGACCTAGGGAAAGAGACTGATTTCACTCATGGAGGACTCTTCGTCTGTTTTCTCATAGATGGAATCAAGAGAAACCTGCTTCTAATCCTCAGTGATCTCCTTAAGTGCCTTAGCTGTGAATAGTAACCATGGGCTGATTCCCAGCATACACATCTTGAATTCCTGTAGGATGGTCATGATTGCGCTTCATCTAAACCTTTATATTCTCTGGCACAAATACACAGGCAGGCATGGTAAAGGCTTCTAGGAGAATCTCAAATTCATTGCCTGTTTACACATTAACTTTATGAGTTCCGCGATGTTTTCCTATCATCCACAAGAAGTCAAAACTGAAATCTAGTGAAGAACTGAAAGCAAGGTATGGTACCCAGATCCATCTTTCATTG
The DNA here is from genome assembly GCA_024336885.1 of Actenoides hombroni. Lineage (NCBI taxonomy): Eukaryota > Metazoa > Chordata > Aves > Coraciiformes > Alcedinidae > Actenoides > Actenoides hombroni. The sequence goes on from WUAM01000313.1 coordinate 73,889, forward strand.
TTAGCTTCCAAAATGCTTTGAAAGATGGTCAGAATTGTCAGCATTTTACATGTTGAGAAACTGAGGTATGAGGATGTGATTGTGCCAAAAGTCAGCCCATACAGAAAACAGTCTCACATATCCTGAGTCTAGCCCAGTTCTACTGAAATTTATTCTGAAAGTCTGAGAAAGAAAGAGAAACATTCAGATGTAGAGTCCCAAGCTGTGAGGTAATAACAGGAGAGAAGAAAGAAAAGAAAAAAAAAAAAAGAAGAAAAAAAAAAGTAACACTGAAGGAAACCTCCTAATACACCAGTTACCTAATTTGTTAGTAACAAAAGGTCAAGATGCTTCCTCAGCCACAGAATTAAGATATTAGGTTCATCTTGGTATACTGGAGCCATAAGCTTCCGGCAACACTTGACAGCAAATCAGCCAAGCTCCACTGATTTATATCATAAACAAGGTTATACACTTAGTCAGTAGTGGTCTCCGTTCACCTCCAGGCACATCCACAAAATGGGCATGCTGACAAGAGCATCCAGCCATGGAGAGGCCATGGAGGGAGAGGAGGGAACTGCATCTGAAAATTGAGATTTGATCCACCCTGCCAGCTGATCACCTGAAGTGACAATAAAAAGTCCAAATCACTCAGAAAAACAGTAGAAAGAATTAGTGTATATGGACACTGCCTTAAATCAGTCATCTTGTCCATCATGGAGCAAATTATAGGGTGTTTTTTACAACTCTCATAATTTCTTATGTATCCAGATGGTGATTACTGTCTTTCCTTTCAAAATAGAGAGACACCTGAGCAATGCATAAACAGAGTGATGCCCAGAACAGCTGAGCCTTTCTCATAGTAAGCCCAAGCTAACAGTTCTTCTGGGTGATGGGACTTAGCAGACACAGCACCTTGAAATGATCCACTCTTCCCCTTGGGCAGTTTGGCTGTGAGTTTAGCTCTGTTCTGAGGACTTTCTGGACAGCTCTTTGTGCTCGCAGGGGTCACTGAAGCATTGTATCATTGTTTTCATACACACAGATAGCAGCTATGCTGAAAATGACACTGTAGTAGATGGACACTAGGCTAAACATGAGTCAGGAGAATGTCCTGCTAGCTGTGAGAGGTAGCAACACACTGGGCTATATTAATGTAAGTGTAGTGGGTCTGGCTGAGCTGCTTTTCCCCATCCAGCCCTCATGCTGCAGTACTGGGAGCTGGAGGGTGTTGATAACACACCCGTGTTATGACTGCCAGTGCTCACACGGCACCAGAGGCTGGGGGGGCAAGACGGGGGAGGGGATACAGCTGAACTGAGCTGACCAGTGAGATATTCCATACCATATGATGTCAGCTCAGCTATAAAGGGAGAGGGCAGGGAGAGGAGCGGGGGGGCATTCAGCTTGTCCTCCAAGCAACTGATACGTGTTCTGGAGCCCTGCTTCCAGGACTCGGCCAGACATCGTTTGCGGACGGGAAGTAGAGAAAAAAATCTTTATCTATCATAACCCACGGTTCTTTTCTTTTCATGTTATTCTCTCCCTGTGTGCCGTGCTGACGGAGGTTGGGGGGAGTGATAGAAGGGCTTGGTGGGCACCTGGTTCCAGCCAGGGTAAACCCACCACAATAAGCTAGCCAGTAGACTGCTGGAAGCAAGGATTTTTCTTTTAGTCAGCACACATTATGCTGCATTCAGAATACTCCTTCCAGATTTCAGCTCTTCAGTACAAAAAAAGATGTTTGCAAACTGGAGGGAGTTCAGGGCAGGTCACTGAAATGGTGAGGCCAGAAGCACTTGTCCTGTGAGGAGAGATTTGGAGAGTTGGGCTTGGTTAGCCTAGATCTGAGAAGGCTTTAGGGGAGCCTACCATTTGGAAGAGGTTGCCCAGAGACACTCCATCCTTGAAGATTTTCAGGATCTGAATAGGCAAGGCTCTGAGCAATCTGCCCTGCATTGAGCAGAAGGTTAAACTAGAGATGTCCTAAAGTCTCTTCTAACCTGAACCAATTCTATGATTCTATCGAAAAAAGTCACAAAATAATGGCCTAATGGGTGAGGCTCTAAGTGTATGATGACTGGGCTCAGTGGTCAGTTCTGCCACAGTTTTCTTGTGTAACCACAGACAAATGATCTAACCAAAGATCCTGAATGACATTTAAGCATCTAACTCTTCTTGTGTTACTACCTTCAGGAAGGGTTAGGTGCCTTTGCAAGACTTAGAAACCTATGCATATTTGTGGAACTATTTGTTCTGTTCTGTAGAACTAAGTTGAAAGGATTAACTACTCCAGAAGATTGTTGTGGTGATAAATCTATTGATACTTTTATTGCATCAGTGGAAGAAGTCAAAGGATCTTGATAATAACAGTAAAGTTCCATTAAGTGTTATGTTGCAGGGTTGTTGATGGATGTAAAAATCATACAGCTGATAACTAAAATGTAAAGAAAACCCACAGACTTTCAATGTGTTTACATCACAGGTCACAAGACCATCAAGAAAATCAAAACATCCCCTAGATCTTCCATATTTTGGGTCACTCTCACCCACTCCCAACCCTCTGTTTCAAGATGCAGAAAAATTAGTAGGTTGTTGCTCATCATCAGGAAGGACAGATTAAAATGCTTTCAGGAGAAAAAAAAAACCAATCTCTGAATTACAGTTAAAACAGGCGAACCAGCTCTTGAAAACTGAGATGAGACATCAACCCCTGTTTGTTTAACAGGAAGGGTGAAAAACAGGTGATAAAGTGATGAAACTGAGACCAGAAATGTGATGTATCTCAGCATTTTAAAGTTTAGATTGAACATAAACTCCCAGTAGACACTGCAGCAATTGCTGTATTTAGTTCTGAATGTTGTTTTCATCCTTTCAGTTAGCCAGCCTGGCTTAGCAGTGTGCACCTCCCGTTTCACCGCCAACAGCTAAGCCCTGGCAGAAGAGAGTACTTAAGACATCGACTTCTCTGCAGCCATTCAAAATGCCCCAGCTCCTGCTGCTCTTCCCTGGTATCTTGTGTGGTTTTAAAGTGAATATACATACTCTCTCTGCTTTCTCATTACAAAGGGAGCTTGATGTCTAAGCTATTTGTACCTAGCACACTGGATTATCCCCAATTATTTTTAGACATGAAAGAGAATCCAATTTTTTTACACCATCAACATGCTTCAGACAAAACAATTCTGAGCATGGGTCATGTAACTGATGTTCTACATTTATGTTTATTTATGCATTTGTTTTAGAACAAATCCTACTGTTGCAGTCCTTACAGCAAAATCTCTTATTAACAGATTTGGCAACTTGACAAGCCTCCGCATCAAGGAAGCCTTACAAAGACTGGAGTTGTTAAAAGACCAAGAGTATCTTCCTGTATAGCCTTGACTTTTTAAATTCAAGCAAGGTTCCTTGGCACAGATTAAGTTGTCCACCATGTGTATATGATTTTGCTAACAGGATATTACTAACAATTGCTCCTGAAGACAGGTCTCTATATTTTTACTTCTAGCTTTATCTGTCAGTAATGCCTTTCCTACACTGTTAGGTCATTCTCCGACTATTCACCAATGCTATGATCCCTTCCATGCATAGAAAAGCATTTACTAAGGAAGAATCAGTAACACATTATCATTTTATATCTTTTCTGCATACATTCAGATAAACCAGAGTTGCTTTCCAATGCATTGAGTCAAAAGATTTAACATCCTCAGCTCTTGTTAACAACAAACTGTTAAGCAGCAGGTATTTCTGACAGTGAGACCAGATGTTTTTTAACACATCTGTGAAGAATCAGCATTTGTCTGTGAATTCTGCATGCACAACAATTTATTCCACAAAGCCATCTCAGCTGAATTTCCTAGAAAAGTAGCCTGTAAAACAGATGAACTCATATATCTTCTTCGGTGTGATACCCTCCTTGGCAGGAGGAACAGACTCTTCTCTAACAGCAAAGTAAGATACGTCTGGAACTCAATTCTGGCTATTTTTCATTCTGCTTCTAGTTACAGTAGTAAAAACCTTCATGGTGTTTTCTTAAGAGTCATGATAAGATAAAGGGGACCATATTTTTTACTTAGATCAGCCTGTGTAATCTTAATTACATTTAATTTACTGTGTATTCTTACATATAAACAACAACAAAAAATGCAGGACAAGGGGAAAAGAACAAAACAAGGGAGCATGTGACTGTCATTTGGTCAGGTCTCGGTTTTCTTCAGTTTAAGTAGCTTCAAATGTCAAAAATGGGTTATTTTCCATGCTATATGGAATGTGAAAGAAGTTTTAAACTACAAGACTCACTCTGCAGACCAAATCACTCCAAATCAAAAGCTGCCATCTCTCTGTGCTTTATGATTTAGGAGGGGAGGGAGAGAGGGAGGGGATGGGGAGAGGGAAAGAGTAAGCGAAGTTCTGGATCACCACCCAGGGTTCCAGTGACATCTCACTTGGTCTGTTCCTTGGGGATCTTCGGTGGTGGGCGCACATCTGCCAGTGTACTCAAGTTCTGTTTTATTCCCTGATAAGAAGGGTGTTGCTTGATGTACCCCTTCATTTGAATGGGAAGTATAGAGAGGTGGTGCTAATTTGCATAGGAAGTGTAAAGAGGTAGTAACCACTTTTCCTCATGTGTGAGAGGTGGAAGGGTGGCATTAACCCTTTCCACCGATTGAGTCGTTGGTCAAGGAGACTCTGTGTTTTGTTACCTTTGCCTGGTAGGCAGCATGTATGAAAACTTGCCAAAGGAACAAGGCCACTTATCCTCCAATGTCATTCACTCCCACCTTAGCTAGCATATTTTGTCCCTTGTTCTAACCTCAAGGCTGCTTCTCATGTCAACTCATTCAGGTCAGAATGTTCCTCACACAATGCTTGAGAAATCAACTTGTTTGGATCACAGTTCAACACATACTTAAAAAAAGAAATGCATTCATCCTGTGACTGTTTCACTAAGTGCTAGAACTTTGACTTAATGTGTCAAGAACCTGAAATTTTGCAGGGAAGAGAGAGGAAAAGTCCCAGTATCAGAGATACACCTTCTGCTGCTTCTACTTAAAATGAAAAGGAAGCAGGAAACAAGGAAGCAGACTGCCCAAGAGTTTCTTCCTCTGCAAAATTTCCAAATTGGATTTTATTTCTGTTTTACAGACATGTTCTCCACAGACTGTGACTGCACTGACGACGTTCCCACCTCTGGCAGCTTATTCCTGGCATTTGATGTTCCACACACTGGACATAGGACTTCCTCCGATGTGAACTCAGAAAAAGAGCAAGCAAGAAGACTTTTGGAGGCTTATAGAAGGGATATAAACGTTAACCTTTTTCCCCAGGGCAGGCACTTCTGCATTTTATTGAGCAGATGAAATGAGAAATTTTGGCATAAGTAGCAAGAATCTTTAGAAATGTAGTTGCTTATGGGATTAACTAACGTGAAGCAGATTGCTTTTTGAGACTTTGGGTCAGTTCAGGGCCCAACCCCATACATGAGGAGGATTTGGGTGTATTGAAAGCTACCTCCAGTCATTATTAGTTATGCATACTGACTCCCTGATAGTTACTTCAAGGAATTTAAATTTTTTCTACGTCTCTGTTCTTAAACTCTTCTTCCTGCGTTTCTTATAGAGATATTATAAATGAAAATGCTTTCTGAAATATTTTCTAGAATTTCATTGCAATCTCTCTCTAATGTTGAAGGGGTAGAGCCTCAAGCTTTAATGGAATATGCAGAAATGCTAAGCTAGATGAAAATGTTTGTGTACATCAATAACAATTCATCCTGAAGCACCAGCACCAAACACCCACAAACTTTGGTGAATCTGATTTCCAAATGTGATTTATTTTGAAACCTTGATGCTAGCATGCAGCACTAAAATAGCTAGTGAAGCAGTGCAGACTCTGGAGAGTCTGAGATGTCTGTACCAGCCAGCTTGTGGAGGGTGGGAATATAAAGTATACCGAGCCTGAACTGACAGGCAAGTTAAGATACTCTGCTATTTTTCTAATGATCTCTGAAGATCCCAAATCCCTTTTCTGGAGTCTGTCTCTTGTAGTGCTTTACAGCTACACTAAGAATTTTTTTCTCTGGGATAAATAAAATTGAGCAGACAAAAGGAGCATTTCAAAGGCTGGGTTTTTTTGTGTGTGTGCAGGGTGAAGTGAAGAGATTGGGTCAAATCTTTGCTATATTTAAGAATTTTAAGATCTTCATATACCACCATTCTTACTGCAATCACCTCTACTTCCCACACTAAGTTGTAGAAAGACTGTTTTGTGTCTTCTTTCTCTATGCATGAAAGAAAAGCATATGTTCATTTGTTTAAATATATGGATTTCACAAGTTACAGATATAAATTTCTGGTAATTCTGAAAAAAGACTTTCTGTTTCTCTACATTTTACTTCTTCCATTTTACTCTGTAGAACAAATAAAATTTTTAGGTTTTTTTTTTTTAGGGAAGAAGAATTAAAAAAATATGTCTATTACAGCATAATCAAATGCTAATGTTGTGTAACCAATCCATGGAAACTAAACAAAGTCATTTACTTTATCACAGTGTTTAGTGCAAATATACCCACATTTAACAGTGTTGCCTGTCTTTCACATTCTTGCACAGTGGGATAAGATGTTGCCTTATTATATAACCATATTAATAAACTAAATAAGGCCTTTGCATGAACTCAAGCCTTTGCACATGATTATCCACAGATAATCCAGGTCCAAAGATAAATTCTTAAAACAGTCCTTTGTACACTTTTGTCCAGGATCAATTTAGCACTTTCCCAAATAATGACCTAACACACCATTAACCAATCTAGGAGAACAACAGGTGGAATATCTACTCTGAATCTCAGAAAGCTTTTTTTTCTAATGAGCCCAGTAATTAGGAAGTAGTGTAGAAATGCCAGTTTTAATCCCAAGTGTACCAAATTCTTACTGGATGTAGTGAAAAGTGCCTGATTACTTGTTGAAGGGCATGAAAATGTCATTTACAACAATAGGAACTGAGTAATTACCCAGTGTCTCACCCTGGGACTTGCTGTGGCTTTGGGAATTTATACCCTATACGCTGAGGATAATTTCATTCAATCAGCAAACCTGCCTGTATTACTATGGCCAGAGAGCACCCTCCAAGCACTGGGATCCTATGTACCCCAGCATAGCCCTGGGCTGCTGCTCTGGCCAGTACACTGGTGTAGGCAGGCTTGTCCTTTGGAGGGGTGGAACCACCTTTGTTACTAGGAGTCAGGACTTGCAGATCTTGGATGTAGGCTGGAAACCACTTCTTCAGAGTGGCAGGGTCTTTGGACCAGGTTTTTCTCATTAATAAAGAACTACCAGGCTTAACTATTTCAGTTTGTCTTTTTGAAGTAATAGCATGCACCTCACTGCTATGAGGCTTAATTTACCTGGACCTTTGATTGCTTTGAGGGGAAAATTCAACAAAGGAAAATTGTATTCCAAGCATATGAAACACTGAAGGACTAATGTATTAACAGGAAGCTTTAGTTCTCTATAGCTTTGGCAATGTGACATACAAAGAGAGAAGGCTGAAAATAAGCTGAGAAATATTCTTAAGGGGAAACATTTTTCACAGAACCCTGTCTCTCTTTGCACAAGAACAATGTTTCTAATTACTGAAAGTATGTAAGAACAGTCACACTTTAATGGTAGGACTGAAAGAGACTAAAGAATCTCCGGTGGAAAGTATGCTGGTTTTCTCCCAGGTGCTGTGGACAGTAAGTGTTTCATTTTGTTTCCAGATTTAATTCATGGCATTATTTTTGGTTTTCACTCTGAATCTGTGAAAAACTCAATCTCTGCTCAGCTTTGACAGTCAAAAATATCCTATACAGCAAACACTCCGAGAGAATGTATTCATTTCTCTGATGGATGTATTAATCTGGTTTTCATGCATCTTGATGTATTTTCCTCTGTACAGTTTTCCTGGGTTTTTGTTCCTCCTCAGAGTAGTCTTAGAATTGCAATTATAGAAATCATATAAGATTTTAATGATACTTGACGAGGTGCTGAGATTTGCCACAGGGCACAAGTGAAGGGGCAGTGTCCTTTCAGAATGAACATGGTGATCAGAATTCCTTCAGCAATAACGTTCTCAGAACTAATCAGGGCTTTTTAAAGTATTCCACCTGTTAAATGCTTTTTATTGAAATAAAAATAAGTACCTTTCACAAATAAGCCCATAAAAATGTAAAGGAGAGGAAATACTGAGTTTGCATACATTCACCACACTTAGCCGTTTATTCATGTGCCAGTCGGCAGACTTTTCACTTGAACTCCCCACTGGTAAGGTGACATTGAGAATCACTGAATGAACTCAGAATTTTTCCTGTGCAGCTCAATTACAGAACACCTGTGCTAAATCACTCTGTGCTGATTCACTGTGATCATTCATAAAGCTCAAGAGCCTTCAAAACGTCTGTTTCCTCATCTGTAGTGAGGTGGTGATGGTGGGCAAGTGGCTTCAGTATGAAACACGAAAGATTGCTCGTTCATATCCTCCTAAAAGGGCTTTTATTTTATTTAATTTTCTTGGCAGCATTTGCCAAGAACACCTGGGCTACTCCACTTGTCTGTCATATATAATTTATTTTTGCGTCAATTTTTAACACCCTTGAAAGAGGACAAGAGCTGCTACTGGCATAATTGTACATCACAGTTCCAAGGCAGACTGAATGTCAATGATGCTCCCACACCAGAACAAATCCATCTTTTTTCTGGTGCTGCTTCCTAGAGAAAATTCCTCTGGATTTGCACTCATACTATGGAGCTCTGAGTTGCCGTGTGTGTGTGCTAATATCTTATTTCATCCAGATGACCTGTAAAGGCCCGTTTGTATACCAAGAACATGAACTCTGCTTGGAAAATCATTTATGTCTCCCAACGCACCTGTACCACATCCATCCTAGAACAAAGAGAGTTTTATAACCCACATGATGGAAAGAACATGGCCTTTCATTTCTGTCTCTAGAGTTGGCCAATCTGTATATCTTCCTCTTTGTGAAACCCACAGAATTTTTCAATATAGCAAATTTGTGCTGTCTGACAGTATGGTCTTTAGCTAATTTTTCATAGCTCCCTTGCAATTAGTCCACACCTCCTGCAAATCAGAGATTGAAAATCACCATTTCATTTGTACTCCAAAATATTTTTTTCTTCACTCCAGAAGGAATATTAAGTTTCCTGCAGGGAATATCCACCATAAAATAGGATTCATCTTGGAAACATGCTGTTCCTAGCCATCCGTAGAAATTAAAAAGTAAAATAGGATGCTGAGAGAACCTCCTTATTATTGACTGCATGTTACCTGATCAAGTAAGCCTATATTTGTAACAACACATATTGCCACTAGAGAAAGAAGATCCCATATCACAGGTCAAGTAGCACAGAATAAGTATGTTCATGTCACTCATAATATACAACCAGTTCAAATGAACAGGCCATGTACACCATGGCACTGAATGTGGTTTAGGTTCTATGTTCTAATAGCACTTACAACTTCGCAGGTGGTTTTCAGTTGAAGGTGTCCTGGTTTGAGTGAAAACAGAACTAATTCTGTTCAGTAGTTTTACTTTTCAGCTCAGTTCTTTTAATTAACTGCACTTTCTGAAGGTAGCAGCCTGTTTTCACAGACAGTGTCTGC
>WUAM01000313.1:99214-116052 GCA_024336885.1 Actenoides hombroni
AATGGTAGCAGAGTGAAACAAAGGAAGTTCCACCTCAACATGAGGAGAAACTTCTTTACTGGTGGTAGGTGACCGAGTCCTGGAACAGGCTGCCCATGGAGGCTGTGGAGTCTCCTTCTGAAGAGACTTTCAAGACCCCCTTGAATCTGTTCCTGTGTGGCCTGCCGTAGGTGTTCCTGTGCTGGCAGGGGGATTGGACTCTATGATCTCCAGAGGTCCCTTCCAACTCCTACCATTCTATGAATCCATGATTCTGTGGTTACAGAGACACCAAGTTGTTTCAGATTCACTCCATATAGATTCTAAAAGTTAGGTACCTATTTATGAATCCTCTGTCAATATCGCTAGTGAATCAGAGACAACTTTACGGAACAATTCATTCTACCATATCAGAAACTTTGCTTAAAAAAGGATGGATAGCTCTCTGGACTTCACTTTTTTTTTTCTCTCTTTTGTCTACAAAGGAAGCCTAGGAAAGATATTCCATTGCCCACATGTAGGAATTTCATCCCATTTCAGAAACCCATAAGTGACTGACATGTATGACACAGGATCTGCAGGTATTCTGCACAGTAGAGAAAGACAAGATAGAATATGATAGAATAATATGATAGAATGGTTTGGGCCAGAAGGGACCTCTAAAGGTCATCCAGTCTGACCCCCCTGCATTGAGCAGGGACATCCTCAATTAGAGCAGGTTACTCAGAGCCTCATCAAGCCTCACCTTGAATATCTCCAGGGATGAGGTCTCAACTACCTCCTTGGGCAACCTGTTCCACTGTTCCGCCACTCTCATGGTAAAGAATTTGTTTCTAGTATCCAATCTACATTTCTCTTCTCTAGTTTAAAACCATTGTCCTTCCTCCTGTCACTACAGGCCTTTGTAAACATATCCCTTTCCCGCCTTCTTGTAGGCCCCCTTCATGTACTGGCAGGTTGCTATTAGTTTTCCCTGGAGCCTTCTCTTCTCCAGGCTGAACAACCCCAGCTCCCTCAGCTTGTCCTCACAGGAGAGGTGTTCCAGCTCTCTGATCATTTTCGTGGCCCTCCGCTGGACCCACTCTTTCAGGTCCATGTCCTTTCTGTACTGAGGGCTCCAGAACTGGCTACAGCACAGGTGAGGTTTCACCATAGCAGAGTAAAGTGGCAGAAGCACTTCTCCCCATCTGCTGGCCTTGTGTCTTTTGGTGAATAAAAAAAAAAAAAGAAATGTGCCCAGCAGATGGAAAGAAGTGATTCTGCTAAATATCTTAGATTATTTCAACTTACAGAAAACACTTTGTGTGTGAGCATCTGAGCCCACTCTATGTGAATAATTAGCTTGGACTAGACTTCTACCTTTAGGTTGCTAAATTTGGGTGAGGTTAATTTTGCCTCCAGTGCTCAGTTTGAGTGTCTTGGACTGGACTTTTTTGCTCACACAATCTAGTATTTTTGAGATACTTTAGAGTATTGTGTCTGGATACCATCTACCCCTCCAGGACAGATAGCTTATATAGGTCCTTCATGATATGTACCAACCAACATATCCAATTACACTAGACACCAACCTGTTAGCAACTAACTCAAGTCAACATCTAGATTGTCTCAGATTCAGTCCTCTGTTATCCAGGCCTAACACATTTGGCTTTGTTTCAAAGAGAAGTAGCCATGCATAAAAACTAGACATCTATTCTGCTTACAACCAGACAACATTTCCTATAGTATTGCCTCTGTTCAACACTGGGAGTATCTATATAACCTATAATTTCTGCCAAATTATAGAGCTATGTTTTCACATTTGCTTGCTGAAATTCAAAATGTTTTTGTGATGCATTATGCTTCCCAAGCTGTGATTCAGCATGAAATATAAGGACACAAATACACTTGGATCAAAATGGCAGAAAGTGGTCCCAAGTACCTCTGCAAAGAGAACCTCTATTACACTTAATTTATGAATAAATGTAAGTAGAGAGAGACAAAAAGCACAGACATTCCAACAATGAGTAGCAGCAGAAAAGGAATAGTCATCACAAGTGCCACGCTGTGGCTGAGAAAACAGAAAAGGAGACCCAAGCAAGAAACAAAGAGCAAAATGTTGAACTACAGAAAAAGTTCAAAAGTGTATAAGTAACCAAATGATGGAAAGTATCAATGTAAAGATCCTTTTTAGCAGAGAAGGCATATGTACTTTAAGGTAGAGGCAGAAGTATACACAGTAAATTATGTAAAAGGCAGAAATAACTGTTGACATCAATCTGGCATGTCGCTGTTGAGTCTGGTGAATAACAACCTTGGGTTATGCACTTTTCTTTTGATCAGCATTTTGTAAATCCCACTGGAACACATATATGACTATTGGAAGTCAAATACAACAGAAGTGTTAGTTCAGAAAGTGCTGTATAAAAAGCCATGCACAGACTTACTAGTGATAATCACATAAAGTTCATGACTAAGAGTACAAGTTCATAGCTAATAGTACACTTTTTCTCAGTAATCAGATGTTGTAGTCTGTGAGCAGTAGAAGTTTATAGAAGAAATTGAGAGTTTATCCCCAGAAATAATTGTAGATCTGTCTCTGAAGTATGGTTATTCTTAAGTGCAAGCTTTATTAAGAAAGACAGGAAGTCAAAAAAAGGAAAATATTCTGAAAAATTTCCCATTTGAAAGCCCATTATGCTTAACATTGCTTTCTTCAAAAAATTTTCCCAATATGCCTTTTCTCATGCCTAGTTACAAGTTTCATAGACTTTATTCAACCCATGATCAGCTTGCCCTAGTCCCACGAACCTGAATTTTTGCAATAACTTCAGAATTATGGTTGCAAATATCTTGGTTCTCAGAGATCCTAAAATCTATGGACAGATCTTTCAAAGTCACTTAGGAGCTTCTAAATCCAACCATATCCCTGTGCTAACATCTATGGGATGCTACTGGACTTGGACAGGAAAAGAACTTCTTACCCTGTTGATGTTTTTAAGATTTCACTTTTTTTTTTTTTCCCCTCTGCTTCCAACTGATACGTCAACCATTATGTCAACCAACTTCTCTCAATGGTAAAGTGGCAAAAAAGAGGAGACAAAGAAAATGCTATGAAGCCTGTTGATCCTACTGCTACTGCTCTTGAATGCTGTGTTCTCTGTATTTTCCCTGTGGCTGCTGTATTCTGAGCTGATTTATGAACAGTGAATCTACTTTCCTCAGTCCACTGCACATTCTCAGGCCCTTCAGGTCCCTTGCAAAAGTCAAGCTCCTTTTCAAAATTGGAGGCAATATTACAGGTGTGACAATTGACTATTTCCCAGATGGAATTTTTGTAGAGAAGAACACTTGATAAGTTAGTACATTAGTTTTTTGTCTTTGGTAGTAAGAGGAAAGGAGTATGTGACTATCATGAGATAAAGATGAGGAGTGACCTTTTAAAGTGAGAATTATTTGAGAAAAGAACAATGAACTATGACAAAGACAGTCTCCACAATGATCACCTTCCAACTTTGTTTTTCTTGTTTACCAGGGTCCAAATGCCTTTTTTTTCCTGAATTTTCTACATCATCAGAGACATCTAGTGGCTGAAAAGTGTAAAAGAAGGACTTATCATGACAGGTCCTACTCCTCCCTGAAATGCCGGAGAAAAGATGGGCCAGTCACAAAAACCAGTAGAGCTGAGGGAAGGAAAACCATGTTTCTTCCTACTTTTGATGCTCCCAAAATATGGAACTGGGAAAATACAGAAGTGGGTGAATGATGGTACAAGGTACATGTGAACATAGGAATGAGAGAGTACTGAGAGATACTGATATATTAGTCTGAAGTATAAAGCAACTCAGATGAACTCTGGGAAATGTAAGCCTAAATCTCACTCAATTCCTTTCTTGAATCTCATGCAAAACAAAAAGGAGTGATTTTTCACAGCCCTTGGAATTGTCAACATAGAGCACGACTGGAATATAACTTAAGTCATCAGCTGTTACATGAAAATCAAAGAGGTTTCTGGAAGAGCCAAGCAAATAATCTCCTGTCTACAGCTGAGAAAATCACCCTGTTGCAGACTAAAAGGACTATAACAATCTAGAATTCAACACTTGGCTGGACAAAATAGGACAGTTTTCTCCCTGCTGCAATTCTGTTGAAATCAGGGAGTTATACAGCAAATCAATTTGGCCTTGTGTATTTCAATATTAACACAACAGCTCATGCTTAAAAACCACCAACTATTATATGTAGTTAAAAGTTTCTCTTAAAAATGAGCTTTCATTCCAGTACACTTGCAATTTGTGATTCTGAAAGGAAACTGGAGTTCACAATGATGTGATGCACACCCATATGTTACCCCTAAAAGGAAGAGGCACATTGAGATATACACAGTGCTCATCAGACTCATAGTGTAGATGAAAACTACAGACTCCTCAGGTGGTTTTGCTATTTAAAGAACTAGTACATGTGGACATTGTATAGAAAATGAGATAGTTCATAAATACAAGCACACACTTTGGTATATTTTCCTTTAGGCAACTACACCCAGTCCATTTGGGATGAGATAGAATATCTGTTCTCCTGTGTTGTGTATAAGTTGCATAAATGTGTATATATGGATTGTGACAGAAGGTAGTTGTGTTTTGTGACCTGCAACATTTTGTTGCTTGGTGTAGACTAGGTGCTCATTTACCTTGCTGCTTCACTGGTGGGGCACCTGCAACTTTCTGGGGACAAAAGAGGAGGGCACCTCCCCAAAGAGTATCTGAGGATGCTGAGCCAGGAGAAACCTCTGGGATTCTGTGTGAGGCATGGAAGCCACAGGAGAGTAGAGAAACAGCCATAAGGGAGCTGGCAGTACAGAAAATTGGAAACCACTGAAATGCTTGGGGGGTAAATAGGCTTGCCAAGATGTGGAGGAGATGGAAAGCAAGAGATTTTTCATAAGTCATCCTCATAGTTTGTTCCAAAATAAACCAAAACATTGAAGATTGAAAGCCCTCCATGTGTTGTTGGTGTGCTCTACTTAAGGATACAGTGAGGCTAGATGCACTTTCAGAGTATTGAACACAAGAGGACATAGTTCTGTCCAGTGCACTACAAAGCAGAGTGAGGCCATGGTAGAATGAATATAATGTAGCCAACTTCCCCCAGCTTAAGCAGATGCTTGTGTAAGGGCAGAAGTCTGAGACCAGAGCTCTTTCAGACCCACTGATTTACCTCTAGGTATATACATTATCTCTGCTTTCCAGAGAACAGAGGATAAAATTGACTTTGGCAGTTTTCCTTCTTCATGCATAAAGGGGCAAGAAAAGCCTGTAAGCCCATGTATAAACTGCAGAATTGAATCTACAGGCTAATAATAATTTCTAATCTTTTGAATTAGTGAGAAATATAATGGGGTCTTTCCTAGCCTAGGCACTTTTTTATTGTTTTTACAACTGAAGATTTTGTTTCATCTACCCAAATTATCCTCTAATTGTCTCACTCTGGTTATATATAAGCATTTGGTCCAGGTTTTCAAATGCAACATGCCAGGTATCTGTTCTACTCTACAGATCAACCTTCCAGTGGCAAAGATGCAGTAGCCTTCATTCAGAAAGTGTTAAAAAATTGCTTGGCTCTGGCATCCCATGGATGTCTCAATCTGTCTCTTTCTTTTTTTTTTTCTAAATGCCTCTGTGTTCCTGTCAATACTATTAACTGTCTCTCCACAGTAACCATTATGTTCTGTCATGTCAGTTATCCAGAGCACCTGTTAAGCTGACCCATCATAGAGTAACTCTGAGCCACTTACATCCTATTGTTCTGGCTGGTCACCAAGATGCTACAATTGATTGATTTTTTTTTACTAATTCCCGGCAAGATCAATGCACAACTGAAATTCAGTGCTACACGGCTCTCTTCTTCACTTTAATCAGATTGCTGACTGCAGCATGCAGGAGACACAAGGGCAGCAAACAAAGAATAGGCAAAATCAGAGATAAGGTATGAACTGTGCTGCAAAATATTTCCATCAGCCAAATGACTTTGAGTTTCCTACACATCACTAGCCCCTCCAAAACAACACTCTCTTCCTATAGGGTTTGCATCTCTGTTCATGCACCAAGCAGTTTAAATTCTAATGCTGGCCTGTATCTGTGTCAGGGTTTATCTTGGCTATCTATACAAGGGGACACAATTTTACTATCTATAAGTAGAAACTTGCAGATATATGATGCAGCATAACAAGGTACACCCCTTATTTTGATCTCTTGATAATAAATTCCTCTTTTTCATCTCACCAGTGGTTTCACTTTTTATGTTGCACTTTAAATCTACCCAAGATACCACAGGAGACAATATTAACACTTTTCTGCCTGATTTAACTAAGTGACATAATTGCAAGGAGATGATGATGACTCTAGTTATTCCTATGTTAAAAAAAAAGTAAACAAGATGAGCACACAGCTTCAAGCCTTTGTGCATGATCATCCATGACAGCTTACTGCTGGCAAGCTCTTTGGCATAGTCACAGACAGTGTCCACACCCCTAGACCATCCCGGGATCAGTAAATGATGACATAGATCTACCAGGTGACAATTCCCACTCACTTGAATATATGAAAAAATTCACCCTTCTAGGAGAAAGAGTTAAGTCATATGGCTGTGGGTTATCCTGTGTTGCTGAACTAGACCTGGATTATTTTACCTATTATAACCAGTGTAGATGTTTAATACCAGTCCTAGTCACAAAATAGTCCCTGACCAATCTGGCAGAACTCTCAAATAGAGCTAATGATAATGAATAAAGGTGTTTTTCTTTCATCTTGAAGGCCCAAGGAACATTTATCATTCATAACTTTGTTTTCCTCTTGCATTTATTCATTCAACTTTCCAAAGAACTAAAGCAGCCATATAAATAGATTGATCAGTTTAGAAGATACTGGCACATCTCCAGTGTCTTTGGGCTATTTTCAGAATTCACCCCTGCAGGTTTAGGGCTTGAAGAGGGGCTGCATAATATCTAATGTTGCATTTTTGTAACAAAGAAGGAGTTGGAATATACTAACTGCATAATATAGCTTTTAACTGCTCTGTTTTGATTTTTAAATAAGAGGGCATGAATCATAAAATCACCATATCCCCTTACTGAATGGCCAGCTCCAGGAAATGTACTCATCTGAAGCCCATTGACTACTGTATGGCTACTAGTTTCCCTCTCAGCAAAATTAGCTTTAAGATTAAAGCTTATTTCAAACGATCAATAAGTCAAGCAGGCTTGTATAAAACAATTTATACCATCTCCTCTGGCACAGCAACAGTATTTTTGGCAAGCTTTCAGTACTCCAGGTATCTGCCTAAACAATCTATGCTGTGCTATTTGTCACAACATTGCTCACCCTCTGCAACTTTGTTGCTCCAAATTATGTATCAGTAAAACCTTGTTGGGAATTTCCACATTTGCTTTGCTGAAATTTTCCATGTAGAGGATAACACAGCCATTCTTATAAGCCTATCTGCTGGTGTTACTAGAAAAATAAATCAGATCAGGTCTATCTCAGAAATAAATCAAGTGCACCAGCTGACACTTACAAACCTCGCTGCTTTCATTAAATGTCAGCAGGCTTTTCATTGCTTTTGCTTATTTTTATTTCATTTTAAATTTTCTCATAAATGCTCTATACTTAATGCCTTCCAAATCCATTACTCTCCTTGTTCTTTGATACACAGTATATCTCCCCTGCAAAATCATACATGGAGCCCTTGGGTAATATATTTTTCAGCCTATATCATAATATTCTAATTACTGTCTAATGGCTCTTGCTGGAAAAAAAAAAAAAGAAAGTGTAATTAAGCAAGCCATCCTAAGGCCATATCAATCCTACATGTTAACACAAAAATATTCCTATATATAGTGGCCTCTTTATCACCCAATAAGAATTAAAATGTAGCTTTTCAGAAAACAGGACATTAATCCTTGGTTACATGTCAGTTTCCATAATGAAAAAAGAGTATAAATAATCCTTCCATGGTTTATTTTAAATTGCATATTGTAAAAATATAAGCAAGATTCATCTCTTCAAATGAAATGATAAATATGCTTATAAGGCTTTCTCTTTAGCACACCTCAGCTAAGAATGCTTGCACATGTCTCACAGAAATGATTTCCTGACAGATTATTTGGAGTGAAAAATATTAGCTCCAAGCTGTATTAAATTGTGTCATTAATAGCTGCAGAGCTTTCTCAGTAATCTAATGAATCCAACATTTTAAAATTCAATTTTTGGAAACTCTGTATTTGGATATTTGTATCACCCACTTACATAATTTATTATTTTGAAATTATGCTTACACACACCAAATCGTCCATTCATCAAGAGAAAAATGACGTATGAGACACTGGGTGCTGGAGTTGAGATTTTTAAAAATAAGTATGTTTCTCTATTATATGGAAAGTAGTATTAGGAGTACTAAATCATCTTGTCTCTAGAAACACATATGAACTGTAAACGAATGAGGTAGGCAATTTTGCTTAATTAGAATCAATAGTATCATCCTTTAATTAAACAATATTGATTGCATTATGCAGAGGGCAGCCTTGCAGAGGATGTTTTAATGTGATTTCTGTTTGACTTGCAAAAATATGTCAAGAGTCAAATTGAACTTGCACGTAGAATATCCCATTCAAGGAGAGCAATCACTCTGAATTCTTTTAGGTCCCTTTCATAAAGTACATGAATGGAAATCCAATGTTAAATCTTTACAAAGAAAACTGAATTCTTTAACTGAGAAAGATGTGAGCTTTTTTATATTGCTCCTCCACAAAAACTTCAGATAAGTACAGGATCCTATTTTTTTCCTGTTTCCAGTGTCAGGAAGATCAATAGAGGACTGCATGGACCAGGAGCCTCATTGCTTTTGCAACATCTCCCATACACATACAACACACAATCTCATGACAGTTCAAGGTATGTTATGATGAGAAAACAAAGTGGTCTTATATGTCATCTTTTAAGAGCTGAATGCAGTAGCTTCCAGCTATTATTGACATAAGAATGACACACAGTCGGTCCCTAATGTTCCTATTTTCCTCTACACAGCCAAAGTGAAAGTAGTCTCAGAATTACAGAGTGTTGAACACTGAAAACGTATCAAGGCATCAATTAAGTGCTGAAACACACACCATTTCGTGTCAATAACACTGACAAGAAAAAACAACCTATGCAACTCCCAGACGTTCCTTTACAGTAACCAACTAAGCCGTACATCATGGGCAAAGTAGCATTAAAAATTTTTAAAAGCTTACTGTATGCATGTCTATGAAATCCCTGCAGACTGGAATTTAGCTGAACTGTCCAGGATGGAAAAAATAGTATATAACTATATTCCAGGAAGTATTCAAATATCGAGGGAAATTTCATGTTTGAACATATGTGGTCACTAAGCAGTAACTGCAGGTCTTTGCACCAGTTACTTGTTTGCACACCATAATTCCTAACATTACTAGTCATTACTGGAATTTCAAGGTTGTAAAATTCTACTCAAGATAAGACCAACATTATTTAAAAACAAAAAAGATACAAACATATACAAAGAGATAGACCTGGTTCCCAAAGGCTTTTTGGAAAAGAACTGGAGGAGGAAGGGAAAAACTGATGAAGAGAGATGAAAAGACTCACAGTCTCACAGTGGATCACAGATGAAAAATCTTTCAGTCTTCAAAGTTCCAGTTCAGTGCTCTCAGATCTGCTCCTCTCCTTTCTTTCTGGCAGCAGGAATTAATACCTCAGATTTTTCTCAGAAAACACAGGTAGTTATGACACCAGTTAAATGTGAAGTTGTACTAGCTTCTCTAATTACAGAGCCCATGTCTTATAACGGACACACACAAGAATGCACAGACTTCCCTTCTTGAAGCACATAAAAGCAGGTATCATGGACATACAAAACATGCAGGTACAAAGACCCTTGCATCTATGATGCACATAAGGAGGATCTCCCTATGTCAGTTTGTATGGCATTACTCAGGTGTCGGAGATGGTGACAGAGGCGGCGTAGTGTTTGCCTCAACATTGCTGTATCAGTAGTGACAGACCGCAAACCACAAACTGGATGATGGTTTGTCAGAGATGGTGATAGAGCAACACTGCTGTATCAGTGGGGATAGAATCCAAACCACAAACTGGGCAATGGTTTGTCAGAGATGGTGCCGTATCAGTGTGGACAGACTTCAAAATACAAACTGGACAATGGTTGGAAAAAAACAAAAGGTGGTACGGTCATGATCATCACTCCATCAGCAAAACAGAAAGGGCAGGAGTGAACAAAGACACCTCCCTTCATTTCCACATATTACATTGATTGCAAGTAACATTTAGGTCCATTTTTCCTCCAGTCTTTTAAATGAAATTGTATATTTATTTGATTGATCACATTCTAAGTAGTCTCCATTTCAAAGCTTCCCTTTCTGGCTTATTTTCCCCAAGCTATCATTAATACAATGCCAAGGCTAATGAAGCACTCAATAGAATATAAATACTAATGAGGTGTGCTGGACTCACAAGTTAGTAGGCCTGTAGGGGGAAGAGAAATGAACAGGTGAGTGAAACCATGTAAATGCATAGCTGCTATGCATAGGACAGTCTGGAGGGTATTTAGGTTTGGGTTTTTAACTCCTTAGTCCTTCATATTCCTTGGTCTTTAGCTTCAGTTTGTCCATATGAGCCTTCAGGTTGATAGAAGTCCAGAAGATTTCTAGGTAGAAAAGCTGGTGCTGAGTTAGTTGCACAGGAAAATAGATGTTTGCCTTTTGCCAGTGTAGATAAATCTTTCCTCACAAAGACATGAGCTGTTTAAGGAGAGTTCTCTCTTACTGCTGAAAGCTAAGTGTATGCAGAGCTTGCTGACACAATTATACCCATTAGAGACCAATAATTTCATGCCTTTTGGCAAATTCTTGCCTAATACAGCTAACATCCCTCATGTGCTGTGGAATCTCAGCTTGGTTTTCTTCAGCAGTGAATGATGCTGTGGCTCTGCAAAACTCAAACACAAAGATGCACCCTGGCAGGAGTTCAAAGTGGCTTTTAGTTCCCTGTGTGGCCACAGTCAGAAAAAATATGAGTCCCTGCATGCACCCTCACTGGTTACAAAAAGAGAAACCACCAGACAAAGGCAATCTGAAAAAGTCCTATTAGTCAAAGAAGGTAGCATTATGTCTCAGTAATGAATGTGGTTTAAGTTTACCTATTTCCCTTTGGCTCTTACCTAACTACCGCCATACAAATGACCACTAATCTGCTCCGGGCAGGAGAGGTGTTAGTTAACCGTTGAGTAGCAACACCTTGTGAAGACAGGATCACATGCGCTGCCAATATCTTAGATATATCAATTTACCAATGTGTCTATTTTACCTAGTGATGAAGAACATATCTCAGTGATGAGACTTGAGCATGACATCTTTTTTTTTTTTTCTTTAACACAGACTTTAAGAGGATTATTTTTCTGTACCATAGTTTCTCAACTGTTACTGTAATAACCCTGACTTCTCACTAATTTTCAGGGTGGATTAGCATATTAGGTGTACCTGTACAAAATCTGGCACAAGGAGCTTATGGTTTCAACCTAGAACTGAAGGTAGTACTGTAAAATCAGACTTCTAAATGGCCATGGAGAACATAAAAGTAAATCTATGGGTTGGATGATAATGTGGGTTTCTGCATCGACCCTTTCCACTTCTACTCATGGGAAAGAGATTAGGAAGGTTTGCAGGGTTCTCATGAATGTTTTCTCAGCAGAGGAAACTCTCAAGCAAAGCTTGAATAAAATATTCTCCATGCTCTCAAGTCATCAATGATGTAATGACCCTATCGTGTGACACAAATCAGTGAATTAATTCCCCACTTTGCCTGTTAAAAACATTTGTACCCTTTTAGGTGCTTTTGCAAGAACCATGAACTAGTCCCCCCAAAAATCCTAACCCCCCTTCTCCACCCCAAAAAAACCCAACAAACCACAAAAGTTGTCAGTCTCAGTCACCATACCATCTCCTTTTATTAATAGAGCCTTGACATAGAAGAGTTTTCTGGCCAGGCATTTTTCACACCCTGATAGGCTCAAATAAAAAATTATTGCCAGCACAATGATTTAAATGTAAGATGTAACACTACAGCACTTGCCTAGCTTGATTTTTCAATGTCAGCTCCAATGTGTCTGACACATGCAAGACATAAATGAATATCCATATTTCTTCGGAATTAAAGGTTCCCTGACAGCTCACAGTATGGAGCATACGGCTCTCCTGATGGGTCATTACTATGGACTGGCATTATTTTCACCTCCTTCATTCTTCCTCAGCCAGTTTTACTAGTGGGAACTAAAAGACTCTCCCCACTAACCTCAAGGACAATTGTCTCAAAATATTTTATATACACCAGCCTATGCTATATTTGCTAATTGTATTTATCAATATCCCTTGCCAAAATTTCCTCAAGTAACAGAACCATTGGCAATGAACACAGAGATCTATGTATCGGGGTAGAGGGAATGTTTTTTACTGTGCATGAGTTAAGGGTTAGAAATGATAAATGATTCCTTGTTTCACAGAGTTGGTCCATAGAGCTGCCTCAGCCCACACAGTGTCAAAATTGAAACCTTTCTCCTTTTTAAAATAACTTTTTCTGATGTATTTCTACTCAACTCCTTTCTCCGCCTCTTAATCTCTTTGTTCAGTATTTCCTCACAATACAAAATCATCACACCATTCATCTGCATCAATCTGTCTGCTGCTCACAGATTTTGCTGGGTCTGCCTCATCAAGTGCAGTCCCTAAATTCATATCTTTTTTCAAGTCAGTAATTGCTTTCAGCTTCATGCTGTCATTTTTGCTTTTGTTGATGTCTATTAGATTTTGGTCTACTGTTTCAGAAGTCTGTGCTGGGTTCCTTGAGTCATATAAACTCTAGCTCTGCCAGTGATTTACTGGCCCATCTTATCTGAAGCTATTGAAATCATGTTTATGCACATACAATTCGCTGTTCAGTATGAGAAAGGTGACATATCTAGCTCCTGTAGCCATATTTCCAGATATGAAGCATAAGCTTTATCTCCTCCAACTTCAGGGTGTGATTCAGTTTGAGATAAAATGCTACCAACCTAATATGCCTGCATGTAGGTGTCTGCATGTAAGGTGGTGTTCAAGCTCCTATCATGGCAGCACAGACTAACTCAATTCATTTGTCCTCACACAAGCCTCACACAATATTGGAGATGCTTTTAAGCTTTGTCTCCGACTTCCAGGCACAGGCCTCGGGTCCCTTGTCAATACAGGAAGTAGAGTCTAGAGCAGTTCAATTTATCCTAAGCCTGGCTAAAGCCAGAATGTCAGCAGAATTGCTTTTCAGGCTCCAGTGTAGTGATTTAATTTTTGTTGACTAAAGCAGGAGCTTAGACACTTAACTTACATGTAGACACCTACATGCAGGCATCTGAATTTAAAAGTCTTAATCTGAAGCTGACTTCCACCCTGCAGGCTCTGTTCAGTTGCCCAACCATATGGTGCAATTTGGAGTGTCCAAATCATCCACAAAAGGCTGACAGATATGACATGGAATACCCTGGGGCATCTCAGATAGCACTAGAAAGCTACATCTAGGCTACTGAGTGACTACATGTCTGCAATATAGATGCCTAAAAGAACTAGTTGGCTTAAGCTCTGCATCTGATATGGAAAGTGGAATGAAGTTTGAATTGTGTCTAGAAAAACTCAGTGTGAAGAAGGCATATTCAGAAAAATGAAGCTTTGGCCAGAAACCCTTGGATATATTTGCCATCTGAAAACTAACTACTGAGCCTAAAATAATTACCTAGATTCACTCCACAGTTAATACAAATATATGTTGCTTCAGATCAGAATTTATACCACAGTAAGAGAGATGTCTAAATAAGACAGGACAAATTGTCCTCTAGAGATGTCTATCATTTTCTACAGGTTGTGGAAAGAACCCAAATAAGTATCTTCAATATTCAATATTTAAGAAGCTAATGCTGAAGAAGATTACATTCTGCCTTTCCCCTTATAATGTGATATTAGTTACCCAACTCTCTAAGTGATAAATATGAGAAAATGCTTTTCATTAGGTAAAAATTTTAAGTATTTGTATAAAGGATGAGTTTCTGCCAACTGCTTGTATAACAGCTGTTATGATAAGGTAGGAGGTCAACATCATGACTTCCCTTTATAAGTCTACTCTGAGTATCTGTATCTGCAATCAGCATTTCTGGTTTGCAAACATTAGTGCTACTCAGTCATGGAACTCTTTATCATACACTATAGATTTTCTTCTGAAGGACTAAGCCATGGGGATTTATGTTCAACTAAATGGCCAAAATCCCACAGATGTATACACAGCATATAACAATGGTGATAGCAACCTGATAAAGACAAATCTTTGCACAAGAACAATGGGTCTTTGTCTTTTGTTCTAAATCACAGCCAAAGCTGCCCACCTTTCTCTAAACAGAAAAAGAAAAGATGAAGGACTTAACTCACTAGTAAAGCCAGCATAAGTCACCTACAGTCCAATAAGACATCGTGAATGTGTTACCAATCCTGACGATAAATCTGTCTACATAAAGATACAAAGAACAACATGCTCCCAAGAAATGAAGTAGAATTCAGTCTCTTTGTGTGTGACAATTGCCTTCATCTTGTATTTTTTCCTTATTATTTTTTTCAATTGTATTATATGCATGTGTCAGCATATGCATAAACAATGCCTTAAATAATTTTCTTAAAGTAAACAGTACAGAATTAATAGATTTTTCAGTTTAAAATGATGTTATTCAAAAGCAGTTAATGTGTATGATTTATCCATCACCTCTGTGTGAAGTCTGTGAAAAGGTTCTTTTGTTCTAAAGTTAGGGGGTGGAATAAGAACAACTACAATAATGCCTAGCAGTGAGATTTAAGGAGGAGACATTCAAATGGTATTCATCTAGTCACACTCTGCTAAGATGAACAAAGGGACTTCATCACTTGTATTCTCTGAATTGTTTTGTCAAAGGGCTAAGCCTAGAACAAATGTTCAGGCCCAGATAATTTTTATCTAACCTTAAAACCCAAATAAAAGTTAGATGTCTAAAGCCAGACTTTTCATACATAAAATAATTGTCTAATACAAGCTAGATATGTACATACTCTGCACAAACTGGGGAAAAAGAGAGATTTGCAAAGGGCAATTCACCTTGTCCTAAACTGAATGTTTAAGATGAGAAAAGCAGAACACATCTATGTTTTGTGCCTCTCTGTCACTTCCACAAGGACTACATGACTACTTAAAACTTGATGTCTAACATTCAGATGAGCAAAACTGAGAGACAGAAGCTGCACATAAATTGAATTTCCATCTTGTGGGAATCCTTTTGCTTCCTCTGAAATACTTCTACATAAATTTAGGATTATAAATGAAAGAAATCTAGCTCCTCCTTTAAATTTTCCAAGAAAACACTAACTTAATTCAAATAGTATCAAACTCGTAATTTGATTTGATTACTTAACTGTTAGTTTGAAAGTTTAGTCACTTGAACTCATTGAGTCATTCTTGATTGTGACCTCAATTTGATTATTGTTTTGTGTCACTTTTGATTAGCTTGGTGAAACTACAATACATTTGGCTTAACAACATGTGTAAGTACATTTTTGCTTGTTCATACTGTTTTACAAAATCTTTTATAATATTCACAGTAGGCTCATCCATCTAAAATACCATATGGATCACAAATGCTGAGGGAATGCATTCCCTTGTTTAAGAAATTTGCAAGTCACTGTCCCCTGAATGTAAGTTAATGACTTTTTAGTCATTAATTTATTTCATTAATTAATTATTTTGTTCAAAAACGTAGAACTTTATGGAATCCAGCTGATATGTGCCAAAGACCAGCAGTGGATTATGGTTCTTTCCACATCCAAGCCTTCAGGAAGATAATCAGCTGAGAAAAGGATCAGGAGAAGAACTGGTCAAAATGAAAACAAAAAACCCACTAGCCCTGAAAAAAAAATTCCTATGAAGCAAAAAAGACTGAATAGATTACAAAAACCAATTTTCATCAGTTCCGGAATGAACCCCAGGAATAAAATTATTTTAAAAACCTTTTCAACAAAAAGTCTCAATAAATTTTGTCTAAATTCTTGGCATATTCTTAAGTTGTCATTCTCATTTGTTTCATGTTAATTGTTACAGAACCAATTGCAACTCTATTACACATTGGAGGTGGGGTCATCAGTCTTCATGGCAGTGATGTGTGATATGAGTGTTACAACATACAGGCCAGAGGTAACTGTAGGAAGAGAAATCCCTTTAATCCTTGCCTCTATCAATGCCAGTAAAGAATAAGCTCCGTTTATGGCACATCACCAAATTTCTTTGGAAACAAGGGTGCTTTTCAGCATATTAAGGCAAAGAAAGGAAATCAGGTACAGCAAAGAGCAACTTCACTAAGGCTCACTGAGCTGTGAAAGGCATCAGAAAAGAAATAAGCTGCCTGACACTCTCAGATATGCAAGGTTTCATTTCACCTCTGGAAAGCTCAAGTGGCATTGCTATAGTCACAAATGTCTAAAGTGATGATGGAAAAAAAGGAGGTAGTGTTTTTGATTCTGTATAAACCAAAATAGTAAAGAGAATACTCATTATTCCTGTTCCTTAGAAATAGGAATCATGACAAAGTAGTGAGGATATAGGTAAAAGGATGCTTGAGACAGTGACTCTTTGGCGCAGATCAGACATATAGTTCATAATTTTTCCAGTTTGTTTTTTCATTAGTTGTGTTTGTTTGATTGATTGATTTTGTTTATTTGGGGGGTTTTGTGGGGTTTTTTTTTATTTTTTATCTTTTTCTTCTTT
>WUAM01000313.1:116152-177507 GCA_024336885.1 Actenoides hombroni
GAGGATGGGGATGAGGATGGGGGTGAGGATGAGGATGGCAATGGGAATGAGGAGGGTCTGGAACACATGTCTTATGAGGAGCAGCTGAGGGACCTGGGCTTGTTCAGCCTGGAGAAAAGGAGGCTCAGGGAAGACATTTTGGCTCTCAACAACTCCCTGAAAGGAGGCTGTAGAAAGGTGGGGTTGGTCTGTTTAACCAAGTAAATAGGGATAGGACAAGAGGAACCGGCCTCACGTTGCACCAGGGGAAGTTTAGGTTGGATGTTAGGAAGAATTTCTTTACTGAACAGGTTATCAGGCATTGGGATGACTTGTCCGGGGCAGTGCTGGAGTCCCTGGAGGTATTTAAAAGTCATGTAGATGTAGTGCTCAGGGATATGGTTTAGTCAAGGACTTGTCAGTGTCGAGTTAATGATTGGACATGATTATCTTAAAGGTCTTTTCCAATCTAGGCAATTCTGTGATTCTGTGGTTCCATAATGAGGATGAGGATGAGGATGAGGATGAGGATGAGGATGAGGATGAGGATGGAGACAGGGCTGCTGAGCAAATGGGATGCTTTCAGCCACAGCGCCTTTGGCCAGATTCTGGCACAAAACCAGCCATGTTGCCTGGGCTCATCCGGGCACCCACCCCACACCCTGCCTGCCCACCTCCCCCTCCTCCTCTCCTGCTAGGTGGGAACAGCCTGAGGCAGCCGACTCCTGCGAGTTGCAGTGTTGTCCTGCACTGCTGGTGCGTGCCTGGCACACACCACGGGCATGGGGAGGCAACTGCCTGGCACCGGGAAGGGGGTGGTGCTCACGGTGAGGATGCTCCTTCCAGCCACTGCCCTTTGGGTGCCTGACGTGCTGCAGAGGCACCTACTGCACCCTCCGTTAGCCCAGCACCCACCCAGCCCCAAAACCCTGTGGAGCAGAGCATTGCCCACCCCAGCTGAGTGGCCCTGGGGTGCTCAGATGAGCCATCAGGCAAACTTCCCCTCCAGCCTCTCCCACCATGGCTCAGCCCTGCAGAGCTGCTGAAGGGACCCAGCTGCTCCCTGGCTGTCGTGTGATGGGCTGCTGTCAGATTTTTCTATAGAAGATAAATCGACCTGCACAGGAGGGGATTTTTATTATCATCATTATTTTTATTATTATTATTATTAATCCCAGGCTATCAGAGTCCCCACCTCAGCCCTGCCTAAGTGAATCCAGCTGTTTCCTGTGCACTCACAACAGCCCCGTCGCTCCGCCGTCCTCCCGGCCGCTTTATTTCAATAGGTAAGATCCAGATTTCCGGAGCGAAACAAACAGTGCCGGACGCCTGGACCGCTCCAGCCCTGAGCCCTCTGCACCCTGCACCCCCTCGCTGTGCACCCAGTCCCTTCCAGGGTCCCCTCTGCCACCAGGACAGGGCAGAGACAGCTGGAGAAGGTGCTTGTGGAGGTGCTGCCAGTGACTGGTTTTAGTCCTTTATTCTGATGTCGGGAGAGGGACAAGGGCGAATATCCCCTTGTCCCAAAAGATCACATGGCTCTGGCCGGAGTCTTTAAGGCATTTTTCTGGGACACCTGAAGATCAGACCTCTCTTTTCCATCAGTGGGAAGCCCATGTGCCCCTCTCAGAGCTGTGCAAACCCCAGGGCTCTGTGTCCCCAGGGAGAAGAAATGCCCTGAGACTATCTGTGATGAGTTAGAAGGGTAAACAGTAAATGTGAGAGGAGGAGAGAAGCTGGGATGGTTGGGTTGGCAGCAGGAAGCAGGCTGGGATGGACACACCAGCAGGTTTTGCCGGGCTGGTTTTTGTGACTGTTTTGCAGGGTTAGATTACATTTGGATGGATATTAACCTTTTGGTTGCTGCAACTGTGCAAAACAATGTGATTAACAAGAGGTGCCAATCGCTTCCTTTTAACTGATGTTCAGCATTGGAGAAGCCAGAAAGCAGGCTTGAAAAGTGGGTCTCCATGAGACGCAGCACTGGGACTCGTGAAGGTGCACGAGGCAAAAACCTCGGGACTTTTACGTGTCCCTGTGTGGGAGATGGCAGCCAGGACAGACGAGACGGGTGCGTCCTGCTTGGGCACCGGTGCCTGCCTTGTGCAGGGGTTGGGTGAGGCCAGCAAGGGCAGCCCTGCCAGGGCTCCCCTCGCCCCATCATCCCCGGCCCCACCACCAGCAGGTCTGCAGCTGATGATGCTCATGGGTCAGCCCTGTGAGCTGGGAGCCACAGCGGCTCTGCCTCCCTCAGCCCCCCCAGCTCAGCCCCGCTCCTCACCCGTGAGCGTCACTGTTCCCACAGATCATCCCTCTAGCTCTTTGCAGAAGTGGGTTGTGATGTGTGTGTGAAAACGCTTCGGTGTTACTGGCGTTTTGGGTGCAGGTATGTGATGTGGTGGTGCTGCCGTGTCCTGATGCCCTGTGCCCATGTGGTGCCCGTCCCCGCCATGCCCGCAGCACCATCAGTCCAGCCCGGGCAGCTGCAGTGCCAGGAAACCCTTCGTCTGTTTCGTAGGGTTTGGTTGGGGCTCACTGGGCTGCCCGGGCTGGGTCGGGCTGTTGCTGCAGCCCTGCTGTCCCCACAGCCCTGCTGTCCCCAAGCCCAGTAACCCCGATGGCACCGTTACCGCACCCTGGCAGAGCTGGTGCACATGGTGATGCTGCTCGGCATGAGTCCAGCCCGAGCCGTGACCCCTTCCAGAGCTGCCACAGGGGTGGCACCCATGGGTGGGAGCTTCTCAGCTCGCGTCAGAGCTGCCCCTGAGTGCAGAGCTGGGAGCCACATGCAGCCAACACTGGCAGTGCCGCGGGGCAGCCCTGGGCCTGGGCTCACATGGGAGCCCCAGAGTCAGGGTGATTCACAGGAGCCTGCTGCTCTCCCTTTTTTTTTCTTTTTCTCCTTTCTTCTTTTTTCTTTTTTTTTTCTTTTCTTTCACTGACACTACTGCCTACTGTTATTCTATCCAGCAAAGACGAAATTCACTCTTTTATATCCTACTTGAGTCCTTGTCCAGCTAAGAATTGTGATGGCAATAGAATTAGAATCCCTCACAGTTTTCTTCCTTCTCACTCTTGCCTGTCTGTGATCAGGTGTTCAACCTATTCCCTCAGCTATGATTTTCCATTCCCTTGCCATCAAACATGCCTGTTTCCTGGCCATCTTTGTTCTCTCTCTTTTCCATTAATCCATAGAAAAAACTGTGACACCTTACAACTGGGAGATCTATGATTGTTGTGCACATGGGACTTTTCTTCAGGTTACTCCATTACTGCACCTGAAATCAGTGACATCTAGGCCTGATAGTTTATACTTTCCAATTCTTTGGCCTTAAAAGGAAAATTTCTGTTACTGAACAAAGCACATTTATTTGGGGAATGAGGAAGACCAAGAATCACTAGGACTCTTCTAATGGTATGTCACATTCTGTTATTATGCTGCACTTGCTTCTTATGCCTTGTGTTAAGAACATTCAATTCCAGCTCCTGAGGATATTGGTTCCATACCAATGAAGCTAAAAATATTTTCAAAATGCCCAGGGGGTGAATATTTTTATGTCCTTTCACTTAGATGAGGCTGTTTCAGGTTGATGCTGACTCACACACAATGTCTCTTGCATACTAATCAATGCAACAATAATTCAGGTCATTTGATTTCAAAGCATGTTCCCTAATGAGCTAACCTTTCACTGTTAACCTGCAGTATCCTCCTTCATGTAGCACAAAGGGATTGAAGCAAGCAATGGGAGGATAGGGAAAGAAAAACTGAAGGATAAGGCTTAAATTACTCATATTACAATACATTTAGATGCAAGAATTGAACTCTGATATCCTGAGTCTCAGTCCACTAGTTTAATCACAAGGTTATCCTTCTCTTCTGCTCCTTTTCTGCAAACAATGAAAGCTTGATGACAGCGACAGCCCCTCCAACATTTCTTTGAATATTTACACCACAGGCAACCCAATCAATCCTTTGTCTTGTTTACAGAAATTTCACAGAGGAGGAAGACCAAAATGTCACTTTGATAACCAAAAACATTGGTTGAAAAAGCACATTCAAAAACAGCAGCGCAAAAAAACCAAACCAGTTTGAAACTAATTCATCAATTGAAAGCCATCTGTGTGAAACATTTGGGGAATCCCTTCAGACACACACACACATATATACATGCATATACATATATCTATATTCCCAATTGTATTCACAGATCAGCTGCACTCAACAAATGAGGAAAATAATTTTATGAGTTCTGCATTACAGATAGACTGCTCTATTCTACTTTAATATATTTATGATCACTACCTTTAAAGATTTTAGAAGTGAATGCTAAGATTCTCTGTATTCAAAATAACTATTTGGATGGTGGTTCTTGTTTCTTTTTTCATGGGTCAAATACATTAATTGCAAAATTAGCGTAAACCTTTAATTCTCAAACCAGGTAAAATTACAAATCAGTGTACAGGACTTGACATCATGTAAAATTTGAGGCATACTTTTTCCTTGTCTGTGTTAAGCAAAGGAGTTAAACTTACAGAAGAGGTTTTCTACCAAGACCAATTTTACTTTGATGGAATGAATAATCCCATTCTTTTCCAAGTCAAATTCAGTGTGGTGTTTAATTAGTGAATTCAACATATAGGGCTCAGAAAAGTCTCCTCTGTGTTAAACCTCCAACGAATGAGGCTATCTCCATCTTTCCATGACTTGCTGAGCTGATAGAGCCACAGAGCCAATTTTTTGCATATGATTTTAATTTAGTATTTTCTATGGAATTTATTTAGTGCATATATAGAGAGATTATTTAAAACTTACCAGGATATAAATCTGTTTCCTTTCTATTTTTATTAATAATTGATACTTACTAGGTTTTTCATTAACCAGCTTTCTCTAAATAGAGGAAACACCTAAGCTTTTAGGGAGAGTCCTACCTAGTGTTAAAAATACATGTGTTAAAAGAGATAGCTGCTCACTATCAATTGCTTGATTAGAAAAAAATAAGTGAAACATCTTTAAGAATACACATTCATAGCATAAAATTAATTGAGATGATCCTAACCAAAGATGGCTGTGACAGAAAAATTTCATTCCTCATTCTATTTACAGCTCAGAATCCCATTCAACCCATATTAGAACAGAACTGCCTTCTTAACTTTTTCCTTTGGCTTAAACAGGGAGGCTAAAATTACTGTGCTCTTGACTTACGTGCTTCGGTTTTGTGTCAAAAGTGATGTGTGTAAATCCAGAGTTTTGAGAGTCAACACACACTGAATTACAGAATCCTACAAAAGTTATCCCAAGATTGCCTCCTTCTCCAGCATTTGCTGCAGAACAGAATACAAAATATCTAAGCACTGTAACAGATGCTTGTTAATAGGTTCAAGATGATCTCAGGGTATGGAGATTCTACAGCCATGGAGCTGGTGAGGAGCTGGAGTTTACCTTTTCCCCAAGAAAGAGCCCTTCTACACAATTCTTTGTGTTAGAAAAGGGAAACTTTTTGTGAAAATTTCCACAAAATGAAATGCAAGTACATTAATTCCAGGGTGATGTAAATGTTCAATGAGAACACAAATCAAATTTTCCATTCCAACTTCACCTCTTGCATTACGGGCATACATTATGCTTAGACATAGTATAGACATATGGACATATGTAATTTTGTGTACATACATCTGAAATAACATCTTGAAATGGAAACAAAACCATTTGAGGCAGATAATCCAAATGTCCTTTGTTGAGATTATTTTTATCCTGTTTTCAAAATTAAATTAAATTAAAATGTATTTGTTCCTATAAAGTATTTGCCTTTTCCAAATTCTGAAAAGAAAAAGAAATGTTTCCACTCTGAAGACACTTTATAGCAGAGATTTCATCTATCCATGGTCTTTTTTAAGTTCACATTTATGGCTGTCTCACAAAGTATGTAGTGTTGTTTATAGCACTCAGAGTCACTTGTCAGGATATGAGATTCATTGTGCTAGACACTGTGTAACATGTAAAACTGTGTAAAACTATCTGAGCAGGATTCAGCTGCCTTTTTACAGGTTCCTAATGCGATGTGGGACACATGAGAGTGTCCTAAAAATGTGCAGGGGGACATCTCTGGAAATACTACTGCCTTCAGGAGCAACAGCTGGAAGCCTGAAAGGATATCCGTCTGTGCTTAAATGATGCTAACATCTTATATTTAGTCAACAAAAATTTACCATCCCTGTTTGTGAAACACAGAGCCTGCAGAAAAGAAGGATCACGGAATCAGAAGTTATTTAGAAGATGATAATAAAACAAGTAGAAGAACTTTGGGAATATAAAATAAGCAGTACAGTATCCCACCTAATATCCAATTAGCCCATTAACCTCTCTCTGGCAGTGGTCAACAGTAAATGTTACAAAGAAACAGAATAAAACCAAGGTGAATCTACAGAGACACTTCCCTGAAATAGAAGACTGTAAATGAAGAACTTCTTAACATAAGCAGATTAAATTGCAGTGAAAACCTAACAATCATTTACCCAGTCTTTTATGAATAGGAAACTTTGAATAGTTTTACTGCTAATAGTTTATCTCGAAAAGAAAGAGAAGGCTGGTTTTGCTAACTAGTTCCAGTCTGTCATCCACTGTTAACCTGACTCCTCTCTGCACTGGAGCGGCACTGTGGCAGAGGACTCCAGTGTTGTGCTAACAGTGACAGGTATTACAAACTCAACTGAGAAGGACACAGCTAAGAACCTGTCTGTTACATGCAATGCTAAGCAAATTTAAATGGTGCCATGCCACCCAGATCAGCTTTCACATAATTGTTAGGAAATAGTGTCTTTCAAGGGCATGATATTTTTATTAAAATAAAACTTTATTATTCATATTTCATTTTTACCTGAATTTGTCCTTTGGAAGCTCTGGAAGATTTTCAAAAACCTTTATACTGAAAGTGTTTCAGGGCCTGGTAATCAAAATTTGGGAAGAATTTTGTGGTTTGTTTTCTTTCTCTAGTTGATGGAAACGAAATGTTTTGAGGTACCAGTGTTTATAACCTCAAAAAACCTTCTCCCAACAAAACCACCTTAGGATTCTAGTTACAATTCTAATGTTTAAAATAAATAATTCTTATCATTTCTCAACTGGTAAGCTCAGGAATGCAAATATCAAAATAGTTGTGTTTTTCAGAATTTATGTAGTCTTCTAATAATGACAGATATTCTAAAGACACAGTGCTGTTATTCTGTTCATACATTTTAAGAGTAAAATATTAATCTTGTCACAAAACAGTGATTTTTGGATGAAAGATGATGAAATGTTCCAGTTTTCTAATGTTTTAAAACAAAAGAAAAAAAATCCTGCTAAACTGATGCCACAGCTGCTAAGTACCATTCCATCAATTCTTTTCTCATTGCTCTTCTTGATCGTTGCAACACTTCCAGCATTGATGTTGTTCTGGATGAACTGGCTTCCCAGGGTCATCAGGGGTTTCAATCTTGCTCTATATAAAATTTATTTAATTCACAGATGGTAGCTCCAGCATACACCTGGATGCCTTTTGAAAAGAGCAGCACAACAACACTGAGGGCTGTAAGAGTACTTACTGACTTCTAAGATCTAATCCACTGGTGTCCTCGCTGAACAAGCAGTTCCCCATCAATGAGCAGTGTACAGCTAAGGTGCACCCAAGCTGTCCCTGCTTCAAAAAGGTGACAAGCTGGTAAAGACAATATCACAGACTGGTGCATGTAGGTAAGTTCACAGCTTTCAGCCACTTTGTGGGAAGGTCAGCCTAGGTCCTTCCTTGGAAAGAGGTTAAATACTGAAGAAGGGTTCCTCTGAAGTGTGTTGTTATTAATACCTAGTAAAGCTATTGTATGTTGGATGCTTACAGAACTACTCAGAAGACCAAAGTCTTTTGCTTCTAGTCATCCGCAGTTTGTTATACTAGCAAGCATGGGAGGCTCCTCAGTTTAATTGCATCAGTGCTTTGAATGTAAATTGGGGGCTATGGGGTTAACATGAGTAGGTTTTATTCTGTGATGGCAGTGTAACAGGGGGAAAAGTATGTATGATGGAGGAGGTTGGCAGTCCTGTCTATGAAAACAGGAAGTGTTAATTGAAAGTAGACAGTATTAATTGAAACAGCTCACCTGTACATCAGCAGAGTTTAGAACAACCATGCATTCTGAAGTACTACATATACTTGCAATAACTGTTATCCTCTTGAAAGCCTCTGGGTATAAAATAAGCCTCTGAATATAAAATTTCTGCTAAACTTTTCTGTTGATTTAGCAGTAAAAAAAAAGAAAAAAAACAAAACAAAAAAAAAAAAAAACAAAAAAAAAAACACAAAACAAACAAATCCAACCAAAACCACCACCACCAACAACAACAACATTAGAGGAAAATAAGAGAAGGGAGGGACAGGGATTAGTCAATAGGAAATCAGGAGAAGGGACATTATTAAGGGAGAAAAGTTTTCTGAATAGTACTTTTATTCTTGTTCTTGAATGCAGTCTTCACTGCTGCTGAAACATGAGCTTTCTTTACAGATTACCTACAGCTTATATGCATGCAAATTGGTAATATAGAAGAAAGCGTGTATTAGACATTATCATGGCCAGAAGCTCTAATTCTTTGGACACTGGAATTGAAGAAGAATGAAGAGCACAAAGCTTTTTACTAGATTAACTTCTTTTGCAAACTTACAAGGCTCCCTGAGAAAGTGAAGAGATGGCTTGAGGGTGACATCTGTTTTGGAAAAGTATGGGATACACACCACGGAGTAATTCTCACCCTCTGTACAGCAATGATCATATATGCTTACAAAAGAAGTTGATGTTTGTATGCATGAATGGCTGCACTATCTAAAAAGTCACCTCACTTTTCATTTCTCAGTACAGATAGGAGTTCATGAAATCTATTAAATGTACAGTAGAGACAGAAATACTTGGTAGAGACCCTTTTTATTATACTGAAATCTGTGAAAAAAACCAGCTACGGAAAACTTATATAAAAAAAAAAAGAAGTTAAGATTCTACATATTTCAGTGTTCTTTTTTTTCCAACAAATTTGCAGTCAAAAAAAAATAATTCTGCGAGTGAGGTCAGTTGCACTTTGTTTCATATAAAAAGTTGTTTTATATGGCTTTTCCTCAAGACAATCATCGTATTATCTTTGTTCTGCTCCTTGTACAACCAAGAACATATCTCTGGCTTTCTCCCGCTTACTCCTTGTTGGGAATCAGGTTCCGAGCAGTTTTGCAAGGCAGGGTACCTGCTCCAAATCCTGGCCTAGCATGCCTGAAAGTAGTCTGAGGAGCAGAGTATGGACTTGATTTAAGTTAAAAAGGGAGTTTACCTTCCAATTAACTATAATAAATCAGGTCTCTTGTTTTGAGAAGGTTATTCAGGGAATGCTTTGTGGAAGATTTGAATAGTAAGTAAGATTTCACTAAGCCTGAAGTAACATGCCAAGGAGTCAGCATGCTGGGAACAGTCTCCAGTTAAGAAGTGCTCTGAGAAGGACTATGGGAGACTGACAAGGGGAATTATCTGCAGGTTTGGGGCTGCAGTTTGAGTGAGAGATCCAAGAAGCTCATAAAATATGGAGCAGGATCAACACATAAGCTGCTTTGTATGTGTGCAACAGTGGAAATTTAGTCATTTAACCCTCTTCAGTTAATCAGCAGCTGAGCAGTGGGTTTTCAGGGCTTTAGGTAGCTTAAGATACACACATACATCTCAGTTCATGAATGAAAAAAAAAAATCACAGCCTGTAATAAAAGAAATAAAATCCCATGTGCTTCTTATGTCCAGACTGTCTTGATGGCTTGGAGTTTTATTCAATCTCCTCTGGCAGGACTTATCAAAACAACAGATCTCTTTGGCTAATTAACCAATATTAGTTAGAGAACTGTGACTTCTTCATTCTTCAGATAGGGATGTTAGTTGTGGTTGCCTGTTAAAGAAAATGGCACTACTCTGAAAGGTTGAAATTCTCAAATGTGTCAAAAATCATCAAGCACATATATATTTCTTTGACTTTTAGAATGACAAGACACTATGCTGCAATCCATGACTCTATATGGCAGGTCCGGCCAACATTTTTGCAAGTGGGACAGAAAACTCAGTGCTGTGACACACATTGCAGGTTCCTCATGGTGAGGAGCAAGGACATCTGAGGTGGACATGGCAGGATGGTGGAGGACTTGGCATGGAGTCTGTTTCAGGAGCAGGCCTCCACATACCTGCTGTCACACCTCCTCCATATGACACTACCACCCTAAAGCCCCCATGACAGTATGGTCCTGTCACCAGACATGTGACGGAAGCTTGCCATAATACCTGCACTTTACTCAATTTTGTCTCAGGAGCTACAAACTGGTCCTCATAAATCTTAGTGTTCATCCATGTGGAAAGTCTGTGTCAGTTAGTTAAGGATTTTAATAGTGTTTTCCTCTCTGTTGCAGTTATATGGGAATATCATTGCATATACTTTTGTCCCAGACAAAAGAGGAAAAAAAAAAAAAAAAAGAGAAAAAAGCCCCATTCAAAGAAAAGGAAGCTTACACAGTAATAAAAGATCCAGAACTATAATAATTATCCCAATACAGGTCTCCAAAGAGTAAAAATGAGACATCGCAGAGGAATAGATTATGCTATGTCTGCATATGCTGTGGTTCATGTGTCTTCCTCCAAGGGAGCCCATCCTGGTGGCTGTTAGAGTCAAGATGCTGGGCTGGACAGACATGGAGCATTATCCAGTCTGGCAATTTCTGTGTTCCTAAGACTACTAGATAGAGAAACCATACCTTATTTATTTAAACAATCTTCATTTTTCCCTTTCTTCCATGCAGATTTAATTTCCTTCTGGAAAGCAGTCACCCAGCTGGGGCTATGAAACTGGTAATAAGCACACGACTTCAGTTCAAAGGTGATCAAACACTGTGCCTATGTTTAAAGTAACAGAAGATGGGAAAGACAGGAATGAGAGCAGGTAATGAAGACACTTTGTGATCTTTGGACCAAGCATCCAGGAAGTGCATCGTAGCTGTCAAGAGCGAAACAGCAAGTTCTGGTCTTCTTCAGATGGAACCTTTTCAAAACAGACACAGAAAGTATGTTCTTTCAGCTGCAAGAAAGGTAGGGGAAAAAAACCCTAAGTAGCTGCATGCAAAATCATTTCAAAGCTCATTTCACTCCCTCCTGGGTAACACTTTCACCCTCCTTAATAACAGCAGAATGGATTCACATAAAACTTTATGTTTTTAAAATCATCAACCTTGCCTTTGAAACTGAGGACCAGACCTTCTGTTGAGGAAAATCAAAATAGATAAATTGATTAAATGCAGTTAATCCAGCTTTCATTGCCTGAAGTTTTGGCACTGGCTCACACTTTTAAAAAACAAAATGCATATAGAAAACCTGGAAAAGCTCAATGGTTGAAAATTTCCTCCTTGCAAGTCTTGCCATTGAATTTAGAAAAGCAGGAGTCTCATGTGTATTCCCTTGTCCTTTCATTTCTTCTCCAAAACAAGCTTAAGTAAAAAACCAAACTAAACCAAAAAACAAACAAACAAAAAAAAACAAACAAAAAACCCATTTAGCAACTACCAAAAAAACAAGGCCAAGCATAAAATTTTTATTCTTTTGAATACATGCCTTCTTTCCTTTCTATCCTCAGTAAACCGTTTTTTAAATAACAACAAATATGATGAACTTCATGTCTGAGAATGATGGGTACAAGGGGGCAGAGACCTGACTGAATCCAGGCTGCTTAATAGAGGGACAAGGAGGTCCAGGGTAAGTGCTGGAGAGACTGTAGGGTCTGAAATTGAACTAAGAGAACTGTTTGCATGTATGTGGGGGTGTGAAGGAGCCAGTCTGAGTACCAGCAGCTGGAGTGAGGCTGAGGCCTCAAAGACGCATTTGCCCAGGTGCCAGCAACTGTGGAGGCTGAGATCAAAAAAAAAGTGTTCATTTCCTTAATTAGTTTCCCTTAATAAGGACAAACTGTAAGATTATTTTTTTTAATAACACATTTTAAAATCCTTTTTTTTTTCATTCTTAATGAAAATAATTTCAATCACAAGTCATGAAGTAGTATAAAAACTACAGACTGGAAAGAATGGAATAGACTATACAGAGCTATATTTTACCCTGTTCTGAACAGCATCAGGGACTCAGCATGAGTAAAGGCATGCAACTGTCCGTGCTAACCAGCATGTCCTCAGACAATATGCAGGCACAATTCAAGGACAGCATGAATGAGGTACTATTCCCAAAAAACATTAGGATCAGACTGCTCTAAGAACAGGTTTAACCATATGGATAAAACCCAGGACGTGCTACCTATCCCACTGGCAAAAACCAGGCCTTGACCCCTTTTACCTCAAGTTAGCCATAGATAATTTCCAACAGATGAAGATCAAGAGTCAATGTATGTGTGCATGAAAAAGCAAATTCACCACTCTAGGAACTCCTAAATTAAAAAGATCAAATTAAGACAAGATTGCCAATTTCTAATTAATCAGATGGTGATACTACTAATAAAATGTATAAATAATGCATCTATCTGTGTGTATATGTAGCCTCCCCCAAACTATCACCCACCCTAGTTCTTCAGACTAATGTTTTTCCTGAATTTCACCATCTCTGCTGTGAGTATTTGACAAAACCTCCTCAGGCCAACACACTCTGCTCAGTGTCTCAACAGCAAACACAGTTGCCGTAGTTGAGCGCTGCTGGTAGTTCTTTCAGTTCTACCTTGATAATAAGCTTTAAAGGCAAGCTTGGGATGATGAAAGATAAAAGAGAAAATAAGACACCAGTTATATGTGTTCTACAATATGAATACATTTCCTATGTATTTAGGATTCATACACAGTACACAAAACCACTGGTTCCACCACTACTTATAAAAACATTCACAGATTCAGAGAGACAAAGTTCCACTTTCCTCAGAATTTGCACAGTATGAATCTTACCTTTCTCATTTGTGAGGTGTTTAGCAGTCTGACTAGTGTATTACTAGACCAAACAATTATAAACATTTATGTAATGTCAAAGATGCACAAATCTATATAACTGCCTCACAAATATCCTTAAAAGCATCTACTGCAACTGATAGATTCAGACACCAATCAAAATGGTTTTTATGTCTTCAAGGGTTTAGACTCAAATATTTTTCTAATCAAGCAAAATTTCAGTTGAAATTGCCCACTTCTTCAAAATATCTCATTTCTTGTACTCTGAGGCTTCCACCATCACTATTGCGTAAGGCAGCAGCTGAGAATTACATATCTGATTTATCTGATTAAGTGTGACTTCAGAATCGCTGAGAAGAAATCCATTTTCTGCTTAGCAGTCTGGGAGATTTATCAGTGAATGCATTAGGTCCCAAAGCACACTGCTACTGGGCTATAAAATATTCCAATGTCTTATTAATAAGTTAATTGAATCCATTGTAATTTTCCTAGTATTCATGCAGCTCACTTTGTCATTGATTGACAGAGATGAATTTGAAGATATTTAAGAGTTTCGCAAGCAGATGAACAGCTATATCTGAATTATCATGAAAGGAATATTTAATAAGGGACTGTACTAAACTTTCATTAAAAAATTTGATGTAGTAACCACTGCAAACCTAATCCTGTTCCTGCTGACAGCAAAAGGAATTCTGCCTACAGATTCAAGGCCATTTTGAGTTTAAAATGACTACATTTTTCCCAGAAGTCAAGAAAATTGCAATGAAATGAGATAAATATCAGAGAAAAGTCCATCAAAGCCACCTATAACTAAATCAAGTGGTTGCTGAGAGACTCATGTATTTAATTTCAAGACAGATGATTTGTAATCTAGAATTTTAAGTTTTCAGGGCTTGAATAGTAGGCACATCAAAGATTCCAAAACTTGTGAAGGGATCAGTCCTACTTACCATCTCCTCATTTGACATCCAGCATCAGGTTGCAGTCGCATCAATGAATTATACCTTTGCTACTGTCCTGGGACAGAGAGGACCCATTGAACTCCCCATAACATGATGAAAGTTCCATCTGAATGTTTTGAAAACTCTCTTTTTGATTCAAAACAAAACTACCACTCCGTAATAAAGAAAAGAAATTTCTGTTCGTACAATGGATTTCCTCACCTTGTCCTCATCTGGCACCAGGAATTTGATTTCCAAAACTTTGGTCACTTTTTGAGACAGTTTGATTTACATGAGAGGGATGTGACAGCAAGAACTTGCCAGATGCATCCAGGACAGCTCATTAATAGAAGATACCGCATGTGTGGTGCATAACTGAACATCTTAGAGATCCAGATGTCCTAAAGATCTTGTCAAGATATACCCTTAATTCAGAGGCTGCCATCCTAGCAAAACATGTCAATTCTAGCTCAAACACAAATACTATACATCCGTGTCATGATTTTCATATAAAGTTAATGATGGTTTATGTCTGGTTCTTTATCTATATCATTGGTCTGACACTTCTAACAGCACACACACTTCTAACCTAAAGCAGGACAAGATAGCTAAACATCTCCAGTGCTCTCTCAGCATTAGAGAGAACTAAAGGCACCAACCAGATCCCACAACATCCTTGCTTCCTGCAACACTTGTAAGGATCCACTATGAGCACAAACCTGAGAGCACTCAGCTATACAACTCAGTTGACACCATTAGTGGAAGGAAAATGTACCTCCAGGAAGTGATCCCTGGGTTAAAAAGCAGCCAGCTAAGAGTCCAGGCAAGATCAAAATGGAAATACCTCAAAAAAGGAAGTGTTCTGTAAACATGTAGAGATGGTTGAACAGCAGGTAATGACTAGGCCAATGTCTAGGTCATGGCCTGATGTTAAGCTAATTCAACAGCATGTTGGAAACTACTAGACATGAAGAGAGTTTAAGCCATTAGAAATATTCCAAGATCCAGAATTGCTACTTCTATATAACTGGGGAGCTGCTTCTCCAATTTCATAGGTAATTGTAAGTAATTTCCAAAGAAATTTAGGGCTATAACTATAGAACAGATATCTTGAAACTCTGGACATACAGACTCTGGTTTGGTAAGACAAACCAGCTGGGTGTTTCTCTTCTCAAATGCTTAGAAATTAAAATTAAGTACTAATATATTCCTTAAAGAAATACCAACTTCAAAAAAGAGACAACTGTTTGAGAATAATTAAATAGTACTTGATCCACCGAAGCAGATTTTCTATTATTTTCACTATATTTTCTTTTTAATTTACTGCACACATTTCCCCTGGGACTTTGCTTCTCTAACCTGAAAGGCCAGTCATCAAGATCAAGTTCTGCCTATGGAAACTGTAAGTGATTTATGTCCTTGTACTACAATACCCTGGGCAGGTTCCTTGTATGATGCAATTCAGTGCTGATTTAACTTCTTATAACTACTCCTTTCACAAGGAAATCTTATGAAGAAACTTGCATTCAGTACTTCCCTCGGAAGAGAGAGTTAAATACAAATTACTTTTTTTAAAAAAGAGAAACAAATCCTTTCTGGCATAAAAGCTAGTGTCCCATAAGGAATTCACATTTAATTAGTAGTATGACAGCATTCTCTCTACGGGAATGTATTTTAGTGCATATTTTAAGGTGCACAGCAGGGTATACCTGAAGGAAAAGCTTTTTTTATATTTAATTTAATTTGGGTGTTCATGCTTTTCCCTGGTGCTTTAGAGGAAGGATATAGGGCTCTTTGTATTTTTTCCTTCAGATTTTTAATTCTTGATCCAAACTCCCAGTCTCTGAACTGTATATTTCTCCACACTTAAAGTAATACACAGCACTTCTATTAAGAAGGTAAACATATATGCTATAATGACAAATGACTCTAAGGACTGACATGTAGACTGCTTTCAGGAGCGAAACAAACCCAGGGGAAACCTTGAGCCCTGTCCCATGGCATCCCATTTTCTCATCATTAACATGCTCCTGAAACAGTTTTATCCACTTTGCAGTCCTCTAACCAATGTTCAGGCATGGCTTGGGACTTTGTCAAGGCATGAAGTTCTTTCTGGTAGGCTCCATGGATGAGACCAAGTTACCTTTGTGTAGAGGAGGATGTTCAGCTGTCTGTGTACAAGCTGCATCTTGCCACTTACTCTCCATACTAGACAATGGGATTGATGTAGTTTATCTGAATGATTTAGACAAGCCCA
Organism: Actenoides hombroni; assembly: GCA_024336885.1. Lineage (NCBI taxonomy): Eukaryota > Metazoa > Chordata > Aves > Coraciiformes > Alcedinidae > Actenoides > Actenoides hombroni. The sequence continues at coordinate 132,298 of WUAM01000313.1, forward strand.
GGTAGGAACAGTGACACAACAGGCTGTAGCTGAGACAAAGCTCAGCCAATCTGAATTTTAAATCTATCCTGGGTGAGTCACTACTCTCATAAAACACTGGAGAGTGGTAGGTACCTCCAATGAACAACACAGAGAACTTACATTCAATGCTTGAGGGTAGACAACATGAGTATCGTGTCATTTCATCTATGTGAAGGGATATGAGTCTCAATTGCACTGGAAATCTTGGCAATGCAAAAACTACGGCAACAGGCATTTGTAATGAATTGAGAGGCATTTCTCTGTCCATGGTCAAAATGTTACTGACAAGAAGATGCATTCTGCTCACTGCCTACACAACCTAGAAGATTTATCAGAGTGGATCATATCCCAAAGCACAGCACTAACAGGCTCTAAAACATCCTGATGTCTTATTAATAAGTTAATTGAATTCCACTGTAGCTCTCTCAGTATTAATGCATCTATGCTTGTCATTGACTGATAGACAGAGATGAGTATGGAGATATTTTAACAGCTTCTTACATCTATATTTAAATTATCATAAAAGGAGAAAAATGATTTGGGGAGTATAACTCAAATTAAGAGGAAGTTGATATGGTAACAACCATTGCAATCAAAGTTTGTTTTTTCTCAGTGTCAGAGGAAAAATGTAGGTTGGCTTCAGGAGGACTGGAATCATGAGCTACAATTTATGGCAACAATTAGCCTTAAAATAATCTTGCTAGGACAATGTATCACTGCCTTTGGCAGCTGAACATCACATCTCAAAAAAGAGAAAGGAAGGCTGAATGGTAGAGAAATATACTACCCTGGTGACAAGGATTTCTCTATCCTGCTATTTTTTGTGGTGGGTTTGTAGTTGCTCTTGGCAATTTTGAGTCAGATGTCCTACACTACACAAGCTGACAGACACTCCTCTGGGAGTTTTGCTTTGAGTCCATAAAATTATGACTGAGACAAACCCAAGCTTTGTTTGCTCCAGAAATGCAAGGCAAAACAACAGAGCAAAACTAACATGGCATGAGACAATCATAGAACTCTTTCTTATGCTGGTGAGTGATAGAATAAGGGACCTAGAGTGAAGAACTACAGCCAAAGCCCCCCACCAAATAATAGAAAATTATAATCCTTCCCTACAAGGAAGATGAGAGGACTATGAAAGCAAAAGAGCTTTCTACAGGAAATTCCTCAGGTAACTGAGAAGCATAAATCAAGTTATCAACAACCTGATCGTCAAAGTGATTCAAGAAATTTGAGAAACACTTTACTTGCCAGAAATTAGATCAAGCTCTTGGACCAGAAGCAACATAGCCATGAGAAAATAAGACATAGAAGGATTCAGTTATCAGTAGATAATTTCCTACAGAGATATGTTAAAACTGCACATAACATCACAATGACTCCTATCTCCCTCCTGACTTCCTCATGTGATGCAGGAGTATAACATGGGAAGTAAGTCTGGCTTTTTAAAACATTCACATAAAAACCTTGGAGTCCGTGCACAGAGTTAACAGATGCGTGAAACTGACCACTTTGCTCACTTTTACCTTCTCAGTTTCAATGTCTCTCTGCTGAGCTGATGAACAAATTGTGAGCCCTCCAGTGGCCAAAACAATGTATTTCCAATTGTGAAAATGATTCTGGTCCACTCTTCAAATGCTGCAGCTGCTCAGACAGATTTTCTCCTGTGCACTAGAGCTATGGCTATGAGCTGGAGTCAGAGCTGGCAGCTCAATATCCAGCTAATGCTAGAAAGATGTTAGAAGACCTGATTACTCAGAAAGCACATGGAGATATCAACACTACTGGACAGTGTAGCAAAAATTCCCATTGTATTTGTAGAGTTTATAAGAAGCAGTATCTGGGGCTGTGTTCCAGGACAAGAAAAAGGGACCTTCATTGTACCACCAGAAGGACAACAGAGAAGACTCTGTCTCAGGAAAGCTCTTCCAAGTTTCCCCAACAAAGGCATTGATTACCCAGCATTGAAAATATGCTCAGTGTTTCTCAGGAGCCACTTTGAAAGGCTTTATCCAGAAACATTACCATTGAAAGTGGACATGCACAGAAAAGGATTAAAGGAGGAGGAATGACAAATTAACAAGCAATCACATATAGTCACTCTCTGGACTTTAAACCCCTGTTCCTCTGAGCCTTTCTGACTTCACACATGCCTTTCTCCAAATACACTCCTGATACCCAGAGCAAAAGAGAAAGAGAAAAGGGTTTTCTTGTACCTTTTTCCCTTCTACATCTCATAGCTTTGGCTTGGAAAAAACACCCCTATTCTTCTAGCGCCTGGAGATACCAGGGACTGGGTGGTGAAGATGAGGTTTCACAAGTTAGAGGTCATAATGCATTGCTGTAGGGGTGGCATTTCAGTCAGTATGTGGCTGTGTAATTTAGAGAGAAGGAATCTTTGCAATGAATGCAGTTACTAATCACAACAGTTGGAGGGGGTCACAGCCTCTGGTGAGGAAGCTGCAGGTTTATTTACAGTTGCACCTCTGCCATGCACTCAAAAGTATTTAGATATTGTTCCATTAGAATAAAAACATAGGGTAATTATTATTATTAAACTACTTCTCAGGGTTAATGGTGGTAAGGTAAAGACAAGACTGCAGAGGCTACAGGTTAAAAGGCTGTGTTTTGAGTCAGGGGTATTAACTTTCAATCCTTTTAAGATTGTGCTTTCATTACAGCTTCCACAGTCTTAACTCAATTTTTCATCAGTAAAATTATGGAATAATTCAGACTACTTTTCTAAAGAAAAAAAACAGTTTTATCTGATTTGAAAATTCTGTGCTTTTTTTCTTTTTTTTTTTTTGTAAGGGAAAACTCGAAAAAAGAATAGGTAATATATCTAAAGACATAATTATTTTTTTTTGTAAGCCTCATTACAGATGGAGTTAGCCATTACACCTCACCTTACACTTAGCCATAATTAAAGCTGACAGTATTTGTAGCACTACATCAGGGTATGTATGGAGTTACAAACATAACTCCGGGTTATACCAGGTGAGAACAGTGTCAAAGTTATCTCTACTATTTTTTTGTATTAAAGAGCTTGCATGCTAAAATGTTTCTGTGGTCAAGGAGAGAAACTAGCAAGCAGTGTTTGGGGTTCCCATGTCTCCAAAAATGATTTACTATGTCAGGTAAGACCAGGGCTAGGCTCTGACCCAGGCACTTTTTTGCTCTTCCTTGCCATTAAATGGGCAAGGATGACAGCTCCAAGTGTGTTCCAACAAGCTCCAAAGATGAGGTCCACCAAGCTCAGAAAGGTATTTGCATTCCCCTGAAGAAAGAGAAGAAAGATGAAAACATTCAGAAAGGCAGTTATTCCATTGTCTCTTCTTTCTATAACCATGCTAGATATGGGACCATATCTCTTTTGTGGTAACAAGCATTTGCTTCCACTCAAGCCAAAGACACCTTCAGGCACTTGCATAGTCCCATTCACATGAATGTGAACACAACAAGTACATCCACACTGCAGAATAAGCCTAGGGCTATCACATATCTGAGTGACTAGTTCAGAAAGCCTAGACCACTCCACCAGATTTGTCAACCCAAGGTAACACTAGAGCTTGTGCTGGTGTAGATACACCCTGAGTCACAAACCAGGACCTGTCAGGCCAGACTCTGTGAAAAAGCAGACTGAAACACAGACTCTGTCTCAGGGAGCTTACAGTCAAAATAGAAAGCAGGGGAACAAATGGACCCCCGTGTTCTCCAGTGCTGTGAAGCATACCAATAAATGTAACTCAGCAAAAGGTTTAGTAAAAAAGCATCATGAAATATTCCATTTTCCAGATGTATCCTTCACTTAAAAATCTCAATGGTGTTTGAGAATTTTCCAGTGTGTCATGTTACCAGCTATATTAGAGAGCTAAAATACCACTATAATGCTAATGGCATTTTAACTATAATTAATTTCCATTGAACAACTCAAGCTACTCTGAACAATTCTGAATGAGCTCTCAAGGTGTGTCTGTAAAACAAGGAGCACAAAGCACAGAAATTCCACATTTGTGAAGGACTTCATTAAATCTGCAAAGACAGTTCTGATATCCTGTCATTATATTTTGCATCACTGGAAATGTCTAGATCAAAAAATATTTTTTTTTCACCTTTTTAAACTACATCAGAAAATATGTACAATGTTTTTACAAATATATAATATAGCATATTATTTGTCTAATATACTAGTATATGTAAGGATATATAGTTAAATACAGAAGTCAAAAAGATAAACTAAAAGTGATTCCTATAGAAAAGGCAGCAGATTTTGCTGAAAGAGTGAGAGGGGATATTTGTATACTGTGGGAATTTTTAGAACTTTTTCACAAAATAATATTCCTCTGAAATCAACACTGTGTTATGAAGCATTTTCACTCTTCAAAGAGTTTATTTTTCCAATTAGTTTTATTTTCCTCAGAGCTGTTTCTTATAAGCTTGAATTCCAAGGGAGATAACGGTAATAAAGCAGTGGGAACTTGCTGTTTCCATGGGGCCTTAAAGAATATACACGGTCAATCCGGTGAGCAGTCACACCACAGGCACAGGTGAAGAAAGAGATATCTGCTATGACTGGCAGTTTGCAAGGAAAGAGAATGAGGGAGATTTACATGAAAGAGAAGAGGCTTTGTACCTTTCTCATTTCAGCCTTTGTCATGAAAGGTATCGGCTCACAATATTTGAGGTTACATTCACTTGCTCTATTGCTCATTATGAAGTTTTTTTTTCAATTTTCCCTGAGCTGTTTTTACTGTGAATACAATTTTTTATTTAAACTGTGCTATTATGAGACATGGTCCCAATAAGTGGTAATGAACCTTTGGCATTTGAGGACAGACAGAAAGGCAAGAGTGGGTTGTTCTTATTAAAGCACAAAATGTTTGAGATTAAAAAGTGAATAATTTTCATTTATAGACTGTTTAAATTAAGAAACAAAACTACAGAATATGGTGTTTCTCTGCAACTTACATGTCATTTAGATAGGGTTACTAGCCATGTAAAATGCAGGTTGTTGGAAGGCTCTGCACTGTCCAGGTCTTACAATACTATCCAGGGGCTTACAATAGGCAAGAACTATTGTAGCCCACAGCAGAGACTGGAAGATAGCTTCCGTGTTTTGGCCAATGGCCCAGGCTGCACTGACTCATTGCAAGGCAAGCTGGTGATGTTTGGTCTGCTATGGTAACTCATGTCAGCATGGACTGGACAAGTGAGTTTTGAGATGCTGTCATTTAACAATGCTATAGAAGAGAAACAAAGAAATGAGGGACTCAGGTCTTTGAGGGAGAATGTAAAAAACAGAAAGAAAAACCAAACCCCAACCAACCAGTCCCCAACAACACCAAATGTCTAAAGGAAGTGATTTTCAGTTCTAGAGATATTCCTCTTTGACTTGAGCCAGTCCTGGTAATGTTTAGGCATCTGACAATTCAGTGAATCCTAAAGAAAAGAAGTTGGGCTAAGTCACATATTCACTCTCTCCATGCTGGTCTGGCTGACTCAGGGAGACACTTGCACTCCTCTAAAGAATTCAGAGAGAAATATTTATACCACCAATTGATCCCCTAAGGAGTTGATAACTGTTTATCTAAAACAAAGTCCTTCGTATGTATTGAGATAAAATTCATATATACTTTGCAACAGCTGTGATCAGTTATTCCCTGAACTTCATGTGTATATTACCTTCACCCATCTCCTCTGAGCCTTCTTCTGTTTCAGAGGTTTGCTGGTCAGTCACAAGTGTCAGCATAGGTATTTTTAAAAGTACAACCCATTTTCTGGAAGTGAGTATTCAACAACATACTTCATACCCTGAAGACACTGAAAAGATTTTACCTTCATTAGTTGTATTGGTGACCAGAACCAAAAAAACTGAAAAAAAATATCAAAGGAGGGAAGAGATTATGGAAGAATCTTTAATGTATTTAATATGGAATTATATTAAATCCAAACAGAATTATTTCATTATTACCAACTTTTATTGGAATATTCTCTTGGTAACAGACTAATTCTAATGCAACTGCATATTAGATTTCAGGCTGGAAAGAAAATGCAGATTCTCTTGAATATATATATTCACCAGTAATTGCTACCTAGTGAACAAAAGGAAAAAAGTGGATATAATTAAAATAGAATGTAATGAGTTTTGTAACTTCAGTGACTTTTGAGAGAATATGAAACATTTAATGTGCCTATGGGGACTGAATGAGAAATGACTTTGTGTTACACTATCTCACAGACCTTGAAGATTTAAGCCAAACAAGAACTGCCATTTTCCATACAGTGCTCTGAAAGGTCAGTGGAATGTACTGCGCTTTCCTCCTGACCCATCTCAATATTCAATGTCAAGACCAGTACTATGTTTATAAGACCTACACTGGTTCTTAAAGTAGCATTTTAGCTGAAGGAAGAAGGATGGTAAGAAAGACTGAATGGGACAACTGCCCTGAGTGGATTAGAATAAGCATGTGTTCCTCTGTTTTGTATCTTCCCCACTTACTTCTAATTAGATGATTTCTGTCTTTCCAGCTCCTCCTTATAATAACCTTAGAGTCCTGCTATACTTTTGTTTCACTCTACTAGATCCAAGCTTTATTTCTTATGGGGTGATTTAAATGATTTTTTAAATTATTTTTTATTTCCCCAGATGAAAGGAGCACAGTGTGAAAAAACTATCCAGAAAGGCAAAAGTGGATGAATTTCCAACAAGGTTTCTCCTGCTGTTGCTATGTAGTGTCCTTTTCCCAGCTATGAGTAAGGGCATGTAGGTATTAAAGGCTTCATTTACTCAGCAAGGACACTGGACTCTCACCATGGCATATTACACTGTAGGTATTGTGAATGTTACTGTCCAGAGGTGCCTTGAATTTTACTGCAGATTATCACAAATTTAAAGGTGGTTACTAAATTATCCTCCAGAGGATACTATGAACATCACAGATGCAGAAGACACACACCCATGTGGCATGGCAACTGTGCAGAGTGACAGACAGCCCCACGACCTGTGAGTGTGCAGGGCTTTGATGACTCTGGGAGCATCTTTGCTATGTCCCAGCTGCTATATGTAATACCAGTAGCTGAATGTTACAGTCAGAAACCTCTGCTGTCATTTTATTCTCTGTGAGGCCTGTTTGACTGATCCTTGTGATTTTAAGTGGAATTCATTGAATACAAAGGAAACATTAAAATCACTAACTGTTTGAAAAAAAAACCTGAAATGAATACCATTGAATCAGAAACTTCTCTGAGTATACTGACATGGTTTTGAGTGGAAGAAAATGGATTTAAAATTCCAGTTATCATCCCCTTCCCTCTCCTCCCCCTAAAAAACTAAAGTTTAGAAAGAAAATATTCTATTTTAAAGCATCTCTTTAGATGCTTAGGCTCAGAAGCTTCTCTACAAAGAAAGCAAAAAGAAGAGATGATTGAAATTATTAGGAAGAAAAGACAAAAGAAAAACACCTAAGGGTCTTGCTTCCCCCCTCACAACTAGTCAAACTCAGGAAAAAGGGAGGCAGATACCTACCTACTCTACTGGTACACACTGCAACATGACTAAATACAGGAGTGCTGCTGGCAAGATGGTACCTAGCAAAGTACCCAAGAGATGGTACAACCTATTACTGAAGAAACTTTCTAAAGGATAACAAAGTACAGCAGACAATACAAATCTTTTAATATTTCAAGGTGGGTGCTCTGCAGGGAGGTGGAACACTCTGAAGTACATGAATCTAATTTTACTTTTCAAATATACCTCAAATTATAAAAAATGTCAATCTCTGTGCTCCAGAGGTGCAAAGGGCTCTCTGAGTTGTGGTGCTTAGGTTTTTAGACATATTGGAGGTGAAACACATATGTGATCTAGATGATGAGAGAAAAGACTGCTAAGGATTTGTTGTTCTTGTGGGTTTCATTGTTTTCTTCAGAAAGGACAAATCAGCTTTCCTTTCTTTTGTAAAAAAATGGCAATAGAAATTTAGATTCTGGGTAGGATTCTCAACTGTAAACCCTGTTAACTAGAGAAATGCCACTGAGATTAATAAAACTGCTGATTTCTGCCAGCTGAAACTTCTTTCCACTCAAAAATCAATTAAAAAAAATATAATTAAAAAATCCTTATTCAGTAATGTTTTTATTCTCATAAAAGTGTCTGAAGTATACTTACAAAAGCCACAAGAATTTTGGCCCCTAATTAGGCTCATTAATTTCATATGGTAACTACAGGTACAAAAAAAAAAAAAATCTTAGTGAGGAGTCTCCTCCTTTTTTTCTTTCCTCTAACCATTGTATATAAAGCATAGTCAAGAGTTTGAATTCATTGGCCAAAAAAAGCATCACTTCTTTGTGAAAATGAATATTTACTCTGTAAAATGGGTGAAAGGATCTGCCAGCCCTGAGTACACCAGTACTGTAGCCAGCCAAACCTAACAATACACAAACAGAAAGTACCAAATACAAGAAATACAGCTCAAGTCACAATGTAATATTATAATATAAGCAATAGCAGTCTGGCACAAAGTGTTTTATTGCTGTTGGCAAAGAGTTCTTTAAGTATGTGTGCTTGTTCATCCAAATGAAAAAAAAAAATATGGTGCATAAGAAATCAGTTGCTTTGTTTCTTCCCTGGTTGTATATACTCAGAAAGCTAAAGATTATTCTGTTATTGATTCAAACAGTCTATTCCCAAATCTTTTCCTTGGGAAAGCAGTCATTACTCACCTAACTATTCTCACTGAAACAAGTTCCATTCTGAGCAATATCCAAGTAGGATACAGAAATAAGTTTTAAAAGTCCGTATGTCCAAGTTTTGTTCCACTGACTTCAGTGTTGCCTCTTATGAGCTTGACCTATGATTTGTATGTGTTTAATTTAAAGTGTGATATATGTATATAAATCAGGCAAACTCTGATTTTATATATGTTTATGTAATACGTGTGTAATGAATATCTGCCAGCAAACTTGTATTACCATCATGAATGGCTCTGACTCTCCTCTCACTCACTGAAATTTACAGCAGCTGCTCCACTGGGCTTCATGCTCATCTAAGGTACCTCATCTGAGAGGTATTAAAGTATCAGCAGATGAAACTCTAGCCTTTTGCTTTCAGTGAGCATGAGCTCAATTTCCATCAGCAGAGGTGAGGACATGAAGGACAAAACTCCCAAACTGCAACACCTGAACTGAATGAAATATTCACCCAGTTTCTTTGCCATCTTAGGCAATAAAGGTATTTGCTCTTTTATCTGAGATGTATCCAGATTTCTTTCAGGAGCAAAAAGTGCTTGATCCTATGGGCAAATTCCATCAGCTGTTTATATACATGTATATATTCTGCTTTAAGAGTCAGGGCATCAGAAAGAGTCTGATAAACATAATGATTTTCATTGGGTTTTCGCTACCATTTAAATGTATTTCATTCAAAAATATCAGAATGTTATGTTGTAGTGCTCAGCAAGTATTACATCCTTAACCCAAACCCCACTGAAAACTATGAAAAACTTCCACTCAACTCAAAAAGTTGGGGATCTGTCCTTCAATCCAAAAAGAAAAAACTTGGCAATCATGCTCAAATATGATTTTTTGTAAAATAATAAAATAAAATAGTCTCTAACCTTGCTGTATATGGATTCAAGGACACAGTTATCACCTAATTAGACTGAGTTAATAGCCTGAGGCTATCATTAGAAAATCTAAACCAAGGTGGTCTTTTTTTTTAATGCTGCAATTAGGTTGGTCATCCTGGAAGCATTTAGCATGTGGGAAAGTATATTCTACCATGCAATCTAAAGGATTTCACAACCCTTCTCTACCTGCTTCCACATCTGAATTTCCATTTTCCAAGTCCCAGCTACAGGGGTAATAGAAGGAGCTGCATACCAGGTCTCATCCCAACAAAATGTGAAGATTCATTGGCCACATGTTGCTGAAGCAAATTTAAGCTTTTTTTTTGGTTGGGTTTGTTTTTTTTTTTTTTTTAAGAGCAAATTAGTAAAGGAAATAAGCTTTCCTGTCTCTGGCCACATTCAATGATTTTGGTGCAGCTAAACCTTTCAAGGAACCATGTTTCAGGCAGGGTGCACCACCTGACATGGGTTTTCATGATGGTTCATCTGCAAGGCATCAGTGTTCAGAAGCATTCCCACCCTTACCTGAATGAAATAAAAGTAATGTATGAGAACATCAGTGAGGACTTCAGTATAAATTCAGACAGCAAAGCAAGATGTCATTAACTCTTGCTTGAGCAAAGTACAGATTCTGCTTCTTTTCCTTCCTTCTGCTTGCAGCCTCTCAAAGCAATGCATTGACTATCCTAGATTTACCAGACAAATGCCATGGTTCCTTCCCTCCCACCCTGCAAGGCTCAAAGAAGAGTTACTGTATACTATTCACCCTAGTCACTATTTTAGAGAAAAAGGCAAATAACAATACCCATAAAAAAACAAACAAACCAAGAACAAAATAATAATACTAATAATATATTTAAAAACAAAACAAAACCGAAACAAACAAAAAACCAAAGAACCCCTAAACAACAACAACAAAAAAACGAAACCAAGAAATAAGAAATAGACTGGATCACTGCTTGTGAAAGCAGTTTGTGAGACATCCGAAGAGAAGTTAACCCAGGATTGTGGTTGACGTTTCGTGTCAGTTCTGACAGCAACAACAATTGTTCCTGTACATGTTGACAGCTGAAGATGAGTAGCTAAAAAGGAGACATTTTCTAGACTCAGTTCAGAAACCACCGTTACTTAAGTCAGTTGAGACAAGTAACTAGGACTTAATTCAGTAATTTTGAACATGAGCTACGTTAAGCATTTGACAAATTGATTCCCATTTTTTTCTTCCTGACACCTAATATTCAACGATAATCTTTGCAAGCCATCTGGCCATGTCATAATCCATTTTTGTTTGATTTAACAGATCGGTGACTGAACATTACACAACAAGAGGTATACAAACTAATGAATATGCTCAAAGGCATGTTTTTTAATTTACTTGGAACAAAGCACAAAAATTTATAAGCCAGTCAGAAGCAATTTACTTCCATGGACCTCTACATCTACAAGTTGGTAAACACCTTTATTATTATTCCTGATTTGTTTTATGCTAGCTTTCAAACACATGAAAAACAAATCTAGACACTCATAGGAAGATTCAATATCTGCTTCCAGATTTTAGTCAGATCCATTCTTTCACCTACACTTTTCATAATTTTTTTTGCCAATTATTCTCCCATTTCTAGATTGTTTGTGTGGCCAAATTACTACTTCTAAAGCACATTAATCATGTATAGAGAGTGGACATCAGCCTTGAGACATAAAACTAAGGTTCTGCTGTTTATGGTCATTTAAGACACATGGCAGCTTCTTTAAGAAATGACATAAAACCAAGGTCTTGCCATTTGCTGCCAGTAAAGAAGCACAGCTTGGTGCTGAAGGAATGTCTGCAACTGTCAGCTCATTAATTTTGAGCTGAATAATTACATTCTGCTTCCATACTGTCCTTCTAGATACATTTCCCTTCATACATTGTTCTCTTCTGTGAAAATGTTGCCAAATATTATAGGAGCAGGTTACTCCTAAAATCAGTGCATTCAATCACATGGATAAGCAAAAAGATCAAGAAGTTTCAACAGTGGTGACACTATGCACAGCCTTCTAAGTTCAGCCCTGAAAACAAATGTAATGCCTTTGAAGACATCACTACATAATGATTTTTTCTTACATCAAGTCACTCTGCTGATTAGTTTTTTGACCATGATTTACCTTATGAACTTTTGGTTCATTGATTATGGTATGCCTCTATGCAATGGATAGGATGATTCAAATGATCTGCCTGCCATGACTTTGTCTAAATTTATGTGTTTGACACACTGTAACTCACCTGTGTCCCACAAATCTAAACTTTTTCTGCAGAAACATGAGAGTGAGATGATGGTTAAGCTAGGTCTAAGCTTCAGCCTCATAGGAAGTCAGAAATTGGATGGTGTGAGCACCCTGACACAGGAAGTGGAAAGCTCTCCATGCTCTGAGAGCAAAGGTATAGCTCAGACATTCAATGGTGGCAATGGTTTCTTTCATCTCTTGCTCCCAGGGACTATGGTAGGGGATTCCCACCCATTTAATCATCCATATTTGCCAAAATATCACTGAGACTTTCAGGAGGGGAGAAAAATGGTTTGGGATACTACATCCTCTGTTAGTAGCAGATGACCTCCATCTCATTCTTCACACTGTTTAACAGCCAGGCAATATGGTGTTTTCTAGGGTTTGGGGGCAACAAAGAGTCACTGGAAATTTAATCCAGCTGAAGCCACTGTGATGTTGGTTAAAGGAAGCAACCCAAGGGATCAGTGAGTACAGCATTTTACAACCACTGCAGAGGGCAGCTGGACAACATTTATGAAGGAGATGTGTGGGTGATCTGCTCCAATTGCTTCCAAATATCTGAATATAATTTCTTCTATTAAAGTGAAATAGCCCAAATATGGAACAAAAATAGCTCAGATTTTGCTAGAGACTTTTCCAAGAAGTTTATTTGTAGTTGAGTTTGTTATGACAGGTATCTATTTTTTTGCTTATACCTAGAGGAAAAATAGATGAATGAATTTTTAGAACTGCAGAAAAGAATAAACATGTCAAATAAGGAAATTATTTATCAAGTTCTGTCAAAAATTATCTGTTCTTATAACTGCATTGTGAAAGAGCCATTGGCTTACACCCATGAGCTGGCAGAGTTCCAGTGGCTCCAGAAGTTTAATAAAGTTTGTAATAGATGTATGATAGGGTAGATGTATGTATGTACGCACACAAGACTAGTTTTACATTGAAGGATTTTTTGAACAAAGGTGTCAGGATAATATGTCCACACAGACATGTATGCTGACACAGATATACATACACCTCAAATGGATTCCACTAAACCAATTCAGCCCTTTCTGTGCAAAATTAGCCCTCTCTATGTTGCAGACGAGTTCAGAGTTCAGAGGAAAGGGACGTGTGAAGAAAACTACAGCAAAAATAAAGGATTATTTAACAATGCAAAGAGTTTGAAACAGCTTCTCAATATTAAGTTTGGAACTACTACTAAGGTGTGTTTTAGATGTAAAATATTATTGCTATAAAACTTATGAATTTTAAATAGAGTGGAAAATTAACAACTCATTTTATGTATAATAATACTAAAAGAAACAGTTAGTCATCTCCTCTGAGAATGTATCATTGACCAAATTTATTGCCTTGTACAGACAATGCAACCTAGTATAAAAGATCTGTCCTCACTGCCTGGTGTTTTATGGTTGGGGAAGAGCGCCACAGGGAATTCCACCAGCAAATTGCTTGACGTGGGCACAAAGAAAGACGTTTCCCTAAAAACCTGTGAAAAGAAGGGACAGATAAACTGCCTCTATTATAATTATACCCACTATTCAGCATGAATGACTGAGCCCCCTATAACCTGACTATCTAAAGGTCTATAAGGGAGTTAAGTAACTGCAGTAATACAGAGAGTGAATTGAGCCTTGTCGGAAATAAAAGCAAACTTATAAAATTACATTTAATCACTATCAGCTATTCTTCAGTGCATGAACAAATGCTTCTGGGTTACATCTAGTCAGGAAATCACATCATCATGTTATTCACAAGAGTCTGAAAACATGAATAACTCTCATCAGTGATCCTAATTATTCCTTCAGGAACTAAAGGTCACTTACTAAGTAGAAAGTGTTGATAAAAGAAGCATTAGTTTCTGGCAGTACATACCTCACTAGCATTCAGTTGATAATGGACAACTACTTACACTCCACTGTGATACTTTGGTATAAATAAAATCCTTTTCCTTAAGATTAATAATGAGAATCTTTCCTTTCTGTCATTGTTGAGATGGACTAGACACTGATGTGCTATCACGAACAACCAGAAGCTCCGTAGGGTCCCCCCTTCTAGTGCGGCAGTGCCGCCTCTCCTGGTTCTGGGGATGAATTCTGGGCTCCTTTTCTAGTCTTGCACATGCCTCTGTTTCAGGGGATATCCCACACCTTTCTATGGTGAGTTTAATCCTGAAGCTTCCCATAGTGTTTTACACATTCTTCTAATGGATTTAGAAATTATAGATTTGGTCCAATGGCCTCTGAGGGATTTTTTTACTGTGGTCATCAAATTAGTCCTTATTGCAGGAGTTAATAAATAAACCAAGGGCGTATCTGTATCTCTGTAGAGGAATGTAGGCTCTTACAGCAATGATAACTAGTAGCAGAGGACAAGAAATTAAAAAAAAGTCTTGCACTGAAGTTATCAGTGGTATGTATTTAAAATAGGCAAAATATTACTACAGCAGCTGGAATGTACCACTGTCAACTGTCTTTATATGGAATTGACCAAAGGACTTTTCCAATCACAGAGTTGTTAAGCCACCGTTGTCCTCCCTGAGGAAAACATGTCCTCCTCCATCGTAGCTTTCTTAGTACCGTGTCAAAGCTTCAGCTTTGTATTAACTTGGTTCTGGGATCAGTTCTTATCACAGTTAAGTAAGGAAATATAATTTATTCTCTGATGGTTTCTCATAAGAAGCTTTAGTGGTCAAGGCAGGCACTGAAATCCATAGCTGTTGTGCAATGCTGGTTTGTGAAATCAAGCCTGAGGTGATTTCATTAATGAAGTTTTTGCCCCATCCAAATGATTAAACTGGCTTTTGAGCATAGAAAACAGAAATTACTATTGTAATACATAACATGGACTGTTCTGATTGAATTTTTTTTTTTTTCTTATATAGGTGCTTCTTCTAATGTCTTCTGCATATCTGAATTTTATGGAACAGATCCAAAGAAGCATGCAGGAGCCTCAGGTAAAATTTAGACATATTCAGAAAAAAAAAAAAGAAAGAAAATTCCAACTGTACTTCTGAGGAGCCTCAGAAGTGAAAACCTTCTGTAGTTCCATAAACTCAAACCCTTGTCTAACTTTGCTTCATATCAATACTGTAAGCAAGTCAAGTGTGTAACAACTGGAAAATGTGGAAATCAAAGTCTTGTAAGGGAAAGCAGACAGATTATGTCAGCTATGAGAAGGATGCACAAGAGCATTAGATTCTTCATAAATATGACTCCCATATTCCCATATACATATTTTCTTCCTCTTGTTTTTAAAGAAATTAACATTTCTGTCTTAAGCTAGGATCTCTTCTCAGTCCGCTGGGTTTTCCTCTCACAGGGTCTTCCACTAAAAACAGTCAGCTGCAGTACTGCTGTCTTTAGGTTTTGCTACAGCTGCCAAGACATGTACTTTGAACCCCCTAACACTGTTCAGCTTGAGTAATCATACCATTGCTAAGTACTCATCATGTTAAAGCTGAATATTTTCATAAAAATGGATATATGAGTAATTAAAAAAAAAATCTATTTTTAGATCTTTTTCTTCCATAGCTAGCATCAAGAAAACAGTCACCCTGTTAAATATCACAAAATTCACTTGGTTTTCAGAAAAGCATGTAATATTCATGGCCATATATGCATGCATATGAATCTCACAGAGAATGTAACATTTAAAGAGCATAAATGTTGATGATTCTTCCAACAGAAGGATCTTGCATGACCTGAATCCCTTCAGGCGGACTTTTTGTTCCCTCACTGTAAGAAGAGATAACCTGCAGTTTGAAAAGCTTTTTACATGGATTGGAAAAGAGAGAAGAATATCCCATTAGGAATTTGTGATGAGTTGGCTTGGTGATCTAACCCCAGTCCCTGAGTAACCTTACTCTGTGATCTAGTTTTAATTTTCATCTCTTTGCCGCTAACCCCGTAAGCACTCTCCACTTCAGACTCCTGTCTCTTCCTCTTACATCTCTTAGTAACATTTCCTTTCACATGTCTCAGCATCATCCCATTTATAGCAAGAATGTTTGAAAGTTTTAAAGAAAAAAGTTTATAGTCTTCTCCTATCATTCTCTATTTTAGCTAATAGCTTTTACCTACTCTAGTAAAACAGAAAATTAACCTCTCTTCACAAACACAAATCACTACCCAGACTTCTTACCTTTCTCTAACACAGTTTGCAACTTCTTTCCTGATAACGTAATTCTTTTTCCAAGCTGTGAGTTGTACCATCTCCCTCAACAACCATTACAATCTCTACTTGGTCCTCTAAAGACTAAAACTGATTCTCCATCTCTGCCCACAATTCCTCGTTGCAAGCAACTCCCTGGTTGCACATTTTAGCATACAGCTTTTAATGTGGTACAGACCATAACTCTATATAAATAAAATTAAATATATCCCTCCTATTAAATATCCAGTCAAGGGGAAATTATTTGAGAACATTGACCATTCAAATAAGTATAAGCTTTAGGATGGTTTAGAGATTTTCTCCTAATAGATGTGTTGTTATACCTCATTTCAAAACCTTAAGATGTTATATGGGTATCTATTGCTCATTGTTTTGCAAAGAGGAGGAAGTGCATTAGATATTGGAGAAAATTTAAAATTAAATGAAAGAGCTTATAATCCAATTTAGTGGAACCTTGTCCAGCTACTGCAATAAAGATATTGACAGACTTGGACAGTTCAGCATTCTGCTCATTCTCCCAATGAGGTTAGCACATAAAAGCTAAGGCACTCTGGATGAGAGCATCAGTGGGCATACATCAGTGTAATGCCTTAGGCCAATGGCAAACATGGCCATGTTTCCTCAGTATTACCCCTGCAGATGTGGTCTTTGGATGCATGATTATTGTAAATTGTCAAATAAAAGCAGATATTTGGAGGACTAAATTGTGTGATGAATTTAGGTTTCTCTGTAGAGAATGGGAGACTTTTTTTCCTTTCTGCAATATGAGAAACATAACTGCATATTTTTTCTTTTTTTTCCATCTGTCATGGTATTGAAAGTAGCTTGCCAGGGACTGATGCTATGCAGTCCTGTGAATTCAGAGACATTTAATAGATATTTGAGCCTGAGATGGAGTGTCTATGCAAGAGTGTGCCAAACTGCCACTTTCTACACTCAACAGCACCACACCATTGCTCCTGCATGAGAATGCCATATTGCTGATTGCTGTGACAGCTCAGATGAGCCCCTGATGAGATAGTTTCTACTTGTTTTGGAAAGCAGGCTGGCCCAGGAGACCCTGTGAGAGCCAAGTTTCAAGCAACTGCTTGAACCACTGCTGCCCTGGACAGTACTGTCTTGCCATGACAGATGACAGTCTGCATCTGTTTTCACTGTGAAATAACAGCTCTGAGCTAGGAGCTCATCAAGAAATAAAATTTCTATCCAGAACATGCCTTTTGACATTCCCATGGAGGAATGCAGAAGTTCAGAACTTGTAATGAATCTGAATTTGCACAAACTCACTTTTGAGGGGCTGGAGGAGTTAGCAGCGAAGGACACCATCCTCTCTAATCATGTTCTATCTCATCTCACAGATCTTATTTAGTACTGGACATCGTATATTTATATTTATAAAAGGAAAGTCAAAATTGTCCAGTAAAGGGCAGTTCCTATGTCAGTCTGTATGGACCTTGACCTTCAAGCAGCTGTGTCTGCTGGTTCTTAGTGTCTTTGCTGGAGAATCAGGATGACAAAACTGACTAAGATGCGAAAAGATCAAGAAAGGTGGTCCAAAGGAAAAGAAATTAAAATAAGGACAATCTGGGATACTACAACTAGAGGAAATAAACAAGCTTGCTGGTCATGAGGATTGCATAGAGGGATCTAGGGGGAAAGTTCTGTATATGCTTCTTTAAAATACCATTCAGAATAATGCTTAACATAATCTGCAACATAATCTCCTTTATTGCTCTGGTAAAAGGTTGGAATTTGTGTATACATCCTGAACTTACATGGAAACAGACAGGAAAAATAAACATAAATTAATAATTACATGATGCCATATATATGACAAAGTACTTGGAGGGTTATTAATAATGGAACATGTGCAAAAATAAACTCTAGTAAAATCCAAATAAAATGAACCTGGAGTGGTCTTGCAATGTAATACTAACTGATGTGATTAAACAAACATGTGACAAAGTAATAGTAAGCACATGCATTCAACTACTGTGGAATTCAGGACTGGCCTCTCAGGCCTAGAAATCACAATTTCACATAATTACCTTTTTAGAAGAAGCTTATGCCAAATCACTAGTAAAATGTTTTCTTAAGTATCAAAATATTGCCAAAAAAAGCTGATGGTTGCAAATCACTTTTTAAAAAATGCTGCTTCTCCTTTGTCAGTGATGCAAATCAACAACTTTTTCTTATTAACTCTAAAAGCTTTTGTCACTGCCAAAAAAAATGAGATCAGACATGTCTCTAAAATGTAAGTGGTGTATATGTATTAACTGTAGGATTGAAAAGAACAAGAGGGAACACATAACCTAGACCTTAAAAGACAATGTTGACAACAAATAAGCAAACTTATTGGAATCTGGCCAAATATAGTCTCTTTAGAAAATTCATACAGGCACACACTGAAATACCTCCACAGTGAATCTATTGCTTAGCCCACTTGTGTCACACGGGATCCATCTTCCCCTAAGTACTACCAGAAGACAACACAGTTTCATATTGGGCAAGAACATACCTCCTACAGCTCCCACTTCTTACATCTATTAAAGACCACTAAAGAGAAATATTTAGATTTTGCAAGCCCTTATGCGCTAAGGATGGTATTTAGAGAGGCCTCACAAGCCTTAGCTGCCAGGGCTCCTCTCACAGAGCTGCTCCTTTTCTCTGTCAGCTCACATCTCCTGTACAATGTATGCTAAGGGAGGTAACATGCTCCAGGCAAAGCCTGCTGTCATCATGCATCCGCCATTGCAACTTACTGCAACAAGATATATCATGGGATCAAATATGGGGCACATATTTTCTATTTTTCTGATGCTGCTGTCTTTTATCAGAATCTGGAGAAATCAAAATAGTCTTCTAAAAAATGTAAAAAAATATGTATTTCTCCACACTTACTACTCATGCAATTCAGTGTCTGTGTGCACCCTGCTGAGGTACAGATACACACTTCAACCACATCTTTTCTTCAAGTCACAATCAAACCTCGAGCATGCTGTTATCCCCTCAACCACATACCTACCATTGTGTCAACAAAGCTTCCTGTTATTTCAGGAATTTGCTGCCTGTCAATAAACATTTTAGGGTTAAAAGTTCAAAGACCTGCGATAGAAGATGACAGTCAAGAGCAGCATGGGTTTCTTTGCACAAATGTTGATGGAAACAGTTGAATAAAAACTTTAGGGCATGATACTGCTTCCACACAAGTCACTGTAAAACTATCAGCCATTTCACTGTGACAAAGTTCAGCTCCAGGTATAAATTTATTTCTACATAAGTGTTTGGAAGTCTCATTTTTTCATTGCAAGTCTCTGCATAGGAAACACAAGCTGTATTTGGCTTACAGTTCAAGGGGCATGTTATTGCTAAACAATGCAGTCAAGCTGAATTTTGGCTTACAACATTTTAGAAAATCAAGATATGCAGTTAAGCTAGGTTTACAAATTTGCTTCTAAACCTGACTACAAGATTTTTTTTTCCAATTGTTTTTTTAATTTTAGCCACATATTTGAAGTACTGTTCTCAGTGTGAACACATCTCTCTCATGAACATGAATATTATACACAAGCATGAGGAAAGACTAAATGATGGAAAAAGCTTGTTACATAACTGGATTATTCCATTGACTGCAGCAGGTCCAAAGAAGTTAGTGTGGTCTGTCCGATCAATATTGCTTTGTGAACTATGCGCATGCTGGCTACTAGGTAGCACAAGAGACTAGCAGACTAGCAAGGGCATGGCCCATGGCTTTCAGAATAAAGTAATTAGGTGGAATTTAAAGCCAGGGCAGTTTTGACCAAAAGTGACCAAATTTCAGCCATGTACTTGTCATTTCATGTGGAAAACATAGTGCTCTTAGTTCTGTTTTTAGAAACTGTTACCACTACTTTTAAAACTAAAAGAAAAAAAAAATCATATATTTATCAATAATTCCCATATGAAAAGAAATAAAGTGAGCACCAATTCATGCATGTAAGAGCTGCACAAAAGCAACACTGGCTCCTTAGGTTCAAATGTCAGACCAGCACACTCAAGGGAGAGCAATATCCAATGAGTAGGTATATGTAGGCACAACCACTCTGCCCTGTGGACTAGATATATCAATATAATTCACCTATGGATCAGCTCCTAGAATAGTCTGATGAACAGGGTTACTTGCTAAATGTTCATCATATGAGTCTTGGACACTTCATAATCTGGCCCTGTGTATTTCAGTGTGTCTTTAGAGAGAAGATGCAAATAAACACAAACCTCTGAGTATCTGATTATATGAAGTGATAAATACACCCACAGTTCCTGAAATGCCTATAAAATTGTGAACTTCGTAGGATTTACTCAGGCAAAACATGGAATTTAATGAACAGAATTTACCAGTATGAAAGTCTTACAGGTTATAAACATCACTAACATCATACTGTCAGAAGAGTGTTTGATGCGATGCTTAGAAACAAAATACTCAAGAAAAAGGCCATTTTTTACTTTTGCTTCTGAATTGCCTGCCTTCCTTCATTCTCTCTTTGTAATAGGCCTTGTGAGATCAGCTCTTCTACAAGTGAATCCTCACAAATTCCTGGCAATTTTTAATACAGGAGAGCTACAATAATTTCATGCCTCTTCAAACACACAGTGAGAGCAATCAAGGGAAAAAGAAATTAAAAATTAATTCTGCTATTTATTCTCCTCATTTATTTTATCAGTCATCCCACTTTCACACTGAATAATAATCAACAAGACTTGATACACACACTTAGCACAGGGCAGGCATCTTTGTAGGATTCCAGAGAAAACTGCAAACCCAAAGCAAATACTGATACTGCAAGAAAGACTGGATTAATATCAGCAAACAAGACACCAGTATTAACATTTCTGTTCCCTCAGATATCCAGGCAGGCTAAGTAGGAAACAAGTTTACCTAACTAATCCTGTCAATACAGGGCAAAATAAAAATAAATAAATAAAATGTCTTCAAAACTGTTTACTACCACAGACAGCTGCTGGTATGTGGCAGGAAAAGTAGACAGCATGTCTACAATGAGGTATAAAATTACAACAGAAGTATTGTGACAGAGTGCAGATAATTATTGCTTATAATGTCTGTCTGCAATTATACGATTCTGTACCATTTTACATTGAATCTGTTAGTGTTGGAATTAAGAGGCTATGATAACTGTTCAGAGGAATCCCATTTAAGTCTCAGTCACCTTGTGGGGTGGATTCAGAATGCTTCAGACAAAACACAAGATCAAAGCAAAACTATCGCTTAGTTTTCATTTGAAATCCATTATTACTGAAGAAACCACACAAGCAATTTTAGCCCTAAAGAATCGTAAGAGCTTGATAGGTTGGGTTTGGGATTTTGTTCTGTTTGTTTTCTTTTTATTAAATCAGTTATGAAAAATGTTAATTGAGCATGGTTAGATATAACTGTACAAAAACGTGGGTGTTGAGTGGTGCCTGGATGTGCTTTTAAGCTGCAACCGTAGTTTATGTGAAGCATATCTTTAAGAAAGACAATTGCACCCCTGCATCTTCTCATAGAGCAGCATATAGTTGGCTCCAGAAGGACCTTTTAGTTCAGTGTAACAGCAGAAGAACTGCAAGTGGACAAAGCAGAATAGAGTCAAATGTCCCTAGCCCTGCAGGGCTAGCATTGCAAAGTTTCCATAAGACCCATAAAGGCATCTGCTCAGATTTTTGTAATTGCCCAGGTTCTCTAACTCCTTTTAAAATGAAAATGACACAATTAGAAGCTCTTGAAAACCTCTTTAGATAAAGGCAGCTCGATAGCTGCATTTACATCACTGTCTAACCACCTTCACAAACCTGGCCCTTAGAAAATTTGTTCCTACAAAGGAGTATGATTTTCTGTACCCATTTTTGTATCATTTTTTGTACAAAGTTCTGAGACACCATTCAAGAAATTGACTTAGGCCAGAGACTGTCTGAAGTGAATTTCTTCTCCTGTGCACTGAAAGGGAGCAGATCATTATTTACTGTGCCTCTGAGTGCAGTATTTCCTTGAACCATTCTACAAAAGCACAGCTAGCTATGCCATTTAGAAGCTTTGTTTTCATCAGATGCCAAGGCTGACTGGAAATGAAATACCAAGAAGAAACAGCTTGATCTCGTGAAGCTCCAGACATCAGAGAGCTACCTTATTTCCTGACAGCTCAGTCATCGGCTCCTGAGTAGCCTCTTGGAAAACTGACAAAAAAAATCAAGACCACTGAGACCAGTAGCTCTTCATTTGTCAGGATTTCTAAACACAGGCTTGAGACCAGAGTGTTTCTGAGTCTTAAAGCATGCTTCACAAAACCCTGACCCCATCTGACCCTTCACAGCAATCCCTTTCTTACAGCAAATTTTGGATTAGTATATAAAATTTCCAATACAGTCAATTTTTACCATTACCTCTCCCTATCCCACTCAACTTCAGGAGGATCCAAGAAGGAGATGAGATTCTGATTAGACCTACTTGCCTCTGCACAAGTGTTATCTATATTAGTGCATCCAAAGCACTTATAGGAACTTGCTGGAGCCAGTTCACTCACACTCAGAAAATCTAAAACTTACATTTCATTGCTCTTTGCCCACCCCCTTTCTTCCTAGGAATCAGTCTCTGTGCTCTCAGATGGTTTTATCCTTTTGCATTGATTCCTAAAAACTCTTTCCAACATCCCTCCTCATGCTTTTTCTCCTCCCAAACAGCCCAGACACACAGGTTGTCTACATCCCTCATGAAGTGCAATTTACAACACCTGAAGAGGAGCTCTGGAAAACACCTAGGTGCCTAACAAGTCACACAAGCTTCTAGCACTCATTCAAAAGCACCAAAGCACCCTGGTCCTTACTCCTATTAGTTCCAAAGCATTTGTTGCTTTTGAAAACCTCACCAGATGCCCATCATATGCAAGCCACATAGGTACTTTCTTCAAATATAGCCCCAAATAGCCTTACACAGAATGAAAATGTCCACTGCAGACAAAGTCTCTATGCAGGTTTAGTGCCAAATAAGTGTTATTAACACGATTGATAATATCACTAAATATACATCAAACATTTCACAAAACAAATGAATGATCTTTAAATGAAACTTGCCTTTTCCCCTGGATATAGTTTTCTCCTAGCAGAGGGAAAGAATTTTGTGATACAAATGGAGAGTTATAAATTTTGCTACTGGGCTAAATGCAATGTGAGTGTAAATCTGGGAACTGTGAAGTGTTGTTAAATAGATAAATGTTCATTTTTTTAACCCTACTATATATCAAAAGAACCTTCCCCTATAATCTTCATCCCGACAGCTGTGAGCATTTTTTAATGGTGGAAGAAAACTCATTTTATTGTTTGAAAAATTCCTGTAGAAAACTAAGATCTCCCAGCTAAAAAAGTGGCCTTCATAGTTTAATATGAGTAAGCAACAGCCTGCTAGATTTCCCAACCTTTAAAGAGGTTCATGGCCGTGCCTAAGACTCTTCCAAAGCATACATTTTGTTCTTCAACACAAAACTAACGAAAAATTCAAACCAAAAGGCCTTTGGCTCTCTCTGGACTACTACTAGAGAAATCTCCTTCCCATTCCCATGCTTCGGTTTCTACACCATGAACCTCCCCAATTATTGCAGAGTTCTTCTGCTGATACAGTCACCCCTTGCAGCCTTTTCATATGAGGACCTATCCTCTCGACTAGTGGTTATTATCTGTAGACATCCCAGCAGTTGGCACACCATTGCCAGAAGTGAATGAAGTCCTATTCCATGACCTCATGGTCTATCTAGAAGACATGTCGTAACATGCATTCATGCCAACCACCATGAGCTACAGATTAGACTCCAGCTCAGAGACTTTCTTCTTACCACTTTCCATCAATCAAGTCTTTCCTGGGCATCAGTCCACACTCATATTTCTGCATATGTTACTTGATAAATTACATGTAAGAGTGAAGGAGTCAACATGATCTATACGTTAGTGAATATACAACATTGCCTGTTCACCACTGTAGTCATACAAGTTTCTTTAGTTTATAGTCTTTACTAAGTTAAATCAAGTTTAATATCATAGGAATCTGTCATGTCACTTATCCAGAAAGCACTAGTCACAATTTAGAGCCCTATAAAAATGATAATAAGAAGAGAAATTATATTTCTCACTGACTTCCGTAGTTGAAATGAAGCTTATTTCTTTTTATTAAGTACTTATATGGTCCTCATACCCTCTTATCTATGGCCTGAGGCATTCATTCTCTCCAAGAAAAATCACTTTTACTCCTTGTTTGTTCGAAGTCCTCGCAATATAACAATGTGTCCAGAAAAAGGTGAAATTTAATAATAAAGTTTAAGGTTATTACAGTCAGAATCAGTGTGGGCAAGCATAGATCACCTGTGGGCTTTACTTTAGAATGCCTGGGAAAATGTTTTATAAGAAATCCCCAAATATTATGATTAGTATCATGGAAGATAGAAAAGTATAATTAAATATTTTGGAGCTTGTGATTATTGAAACATTTCTAACTGTGAAACTTTACAGTTCATAGATTTGTACATATTAAATAGATCTTAAATTTATCTGATGTTTTTGGTATTTTGCTACTTCCATCTTGAGGGAAGATATTTCTCTCACGTGGGACACTTTTTTTTGTGGTTTATGTGGACTGCCACTGTCCTATGTAGGGAATTTTCTCTGTCAGGAATTTTCATTTTCCTGAAGCACTGAGTCCCAGAATCCCACCAAGCAGGGGGAAAGATTGCACATCCATTTTAAAATCCCTCTTCTTCTGAATGAGAAGGGTTTGTGTTGAATTTCTACTCATTTATAGAGACAGAGTGAGAAAAGATGGCCAGGGCAAAGACCTGTTTCAGACACATCACTGAGGAAAACTTTACGCAAACAGAAAATGGTTCTGCTAAAGAGGCAGGAACATCTCTGCAAGTATTTGGTATTTATGTGTGGTGTTTTTACCTTTTTTTCTCTCTTTCTCCTCCTACTGCCCTGCTTATTTCTTTCTGCCTCCTTCTCTTTCTTTTTCCTCATTCCTTCCTTCTTTCCTCTCCTTCCTTCCTTTATTCCTTCTCTTTGTATGTGTGTTTGCATACTTATATTCTTAGCAGAAAAAAAGCCCAGAATAATTTCAGACTTCAGACTGAATTCCCTCAATGCTTCTGGCTTAGAAGTGGAATAAAACAAAGTAAGTGGTGAGCCTTTTACAGAACATCATCCCTGGAGCATTCCTTAAGAGCGTTTCCTCTGAAATGGGGGAAATAGTTCAGATTCCATCTCTTCTCAGGCAATATGAACACATCGACAGCTTAAAAAATTATTTAATCTACATAAACCAAGAAGTTCTGTGGGGGATGCTCACTTCTCTTGAAGCTGAATAATTCTGTATAAAATATTTAGCTTTTGAGAGGAGACAGACAGAAAGACTGATTATAGGAAAGCTTGTTACTTAGGGAATGCATGAAGAATATCAAACTTCTGATTCATATCTCACAAAGGAATGAGAGGTTTTCTAAAGGTGAAACAACATATGACATTCCTGTTCTTGAATGCCACTAAAGTTAGTAATTTCTGAAAGGCAGACAACAGCATTTCAAGTTGGTGCTCTGAATAACTGAATCAGTTTGTGCTAGGATTTTTCATATGCTACACAGTGAATCACACTCTTTTATTTCCTTTTAGTTTTTACAGCTCTTATACAAATTATAACAAAACCGAGAGCAGCTTCATCCCCAAACACCCTGTGTTATATTCAGCTCATAAAGACAAACATACCCTAACAACAGTCAATGTGCAAGTAGTTAAACATTGATGACTAAAAAACAAGCACAGAGAATAAGCATGATTGAAATGTTACCCTATTCTGGACTCCAGAAATCTAAGCATAGGTCCACACTGACAGGTGGAGTCAACCCTAGCACTGCCTTCTGGGCAAGTCCAGAAACTTTACCACAAATCCATTTGCACAAGAAGTTTTTCATCTTGGGACCCAGAAACCCTGATGTATGTTGATGCCTGATATCAAATATGTCTTGATGAAGAGTGCCATACACATCATAAAATATGGGATATCACATCCTTCTCCTGTGTAGTGCACAAGAGGCATACAGGGCCAGGTTTTACCCCACTTTTTCTTGTGGTCCCATATCTGCCCACTACAAGCCATATCTGTAAGAATTCATATTCCCTTGTGGCCATGGGGATCCCAGACAGAGTGAGCTACTGTTTAAAACATCTGTCATCCAACCTGACACAGTGGCTATGTCTCTGAGTTCATGAACAAAGAGGAGAGAAAAAATACCTACTGAATCATAAGACAGTCTGTCCCAGCCCCAGCCCTTCTGAAGCACACATCCAATGCAGTCCAGCAGATCAAGCTGTCATCTTAGTAGCTGGCAATCCCAGAGTCCTGTCTTCTGTTATTTTAGGATTTCACACCTTTTCTTATATAGCCTGTAGTTAGACAGGATCTTAGAAAGAGATTGATTCCTGGGACTCTCATGAAGGACCCACACATCATGGGGGCAGCTGGGGCAGCTGCTATGAAATAAGGAAGAGGTATGTGAAGGGTCAGACACCTTGGTGGGGCTGTCTTGCATGATGGACACCAATATTAGCATCCTAAATATCAGACTACATAACTTGTGATTTTAATAGCAATTTCAACCTCCTTCATTTACAGTCATTTTGTGTGAACTCGGTAGGCATTCTTGAAAAACAGCAAGGCAAGTGTGAATATCTTTGACTCCTGCACTATGAAGTGGAGCTTAATCTCAAGCTGTTACTGTGTGAGTTAGAAGTTCTTTACTAATGATCTCAGATATTGTTTGAAGACTGGACGCAAGGGAGGATTTTCCAGTGCACCACAAGATCTGTGTTTGAGACAGGAAAATACATCAAGATACTTAGGACTGCCATGGCTGGACCCTCAAATGAAAAATCTGTGTGCCCTGGGACAGGATGTATAAACTCCAAAGGCAGGTTTGGACGGGAAGGTTGGAGGGGTGTTACAATCTTTTTATTTAGTTCTTTTCTATTCCCTCAGTCTCTTTTTCTGATGGAGGCAAGTTCACAGCTGCATTACCTAAGTATAAGAAATTTCAGAACAAAAGAGTGAGGCCAGCTGTGGTAAATTAGTTAATTCCTCTGGCTCATTATATCAGAGACGTGCTCTGACAAGTTGAGCCTGGTTGCCATTACAAATGGCCTGGGAGGAAAAAATACTAGTGTGAAGGTTTGGACCTTTCTTTGTAAAGTTGCTTTAATTAGAAAACCAGACTCCAGGAGGCTTTGTACTGTGTAAGTCTATTTGTTAAGGAGGATTGGGCGGTGGGATACTCATGTTTGCCCATCAAGTTACTGAGCTGTCCATCCCATATATCTGGGTTTGTGTCCTTTGTCCAAAAGTGGCTCTTATTGCATGGGTCCACAAAGGGCAGAGAGAAGAGACATTTATTCCACAAGCACAAAGAACAACTTTGAAGACATAGCCCTTTGTTCACCTTCAAACACTCCTTCTGGTGTCAGTTAAGGAGTATTGAAATTTGTCTGCATTGGTTGTTTAAAAAAAAAAATTTACACAGGTGGCTGAGAGACAGAAAAAAACCTTGTCCCTTACTTCTCTAACAGTTTATATTGCAAAAAGTCAGTGGCAAACAGTGGGAATTCACCCCAAGAATGGGTGCTGAAATGGTCATGGTGCCAGTCCAGGATGGAGGAGAGCTGTGTCTCCTTGTGTTGCTACTGGTCCATGTATTGTTGCACAGGCTATAGATGCCTGTGCTTTAAAATTCATGTCCCTCACCTCTTCAGTGGTGAAATGGCCTTATTATAATTTATCAGCTTATTCAGTATAAATAAGTAAGAGACTGTGAGGAATCCAGGGAAAGATCTAAGAAAACATATGGGTGCTTGAAAGAGTGCAGTACAGTACATATTTCACACCAACACAGAAATGCAAATTTCTTCAGGTCAACAACTACCTGAATGCCAGAAGGATCTCAACTTGCTCCATGACACCTAGTAAAATTGATGCTTCCTGAAAAAAGAAAACCTTCTGCAGGTGATCAGTGCATGTGCAATTACTGTTAATGCTTTTGAAACCTCTCATACTCCGCGTGTGCATAGACCAGAGCAAGCACAGACAGCTTGGTGCTTCATGGAGGTAGGAAATGTTGATACAGTGATCAGAAAACAAAAAAGCACAAGTAGCCTGACCAACTCAAATTAGGGGCAGAATGATCATAATTAGTCATTCACTCGGGCAATATGTCATGAATCTCCCTCCTCACAACTTTTTGGGCTCCACTACCACAAGGCATGCATCAAAAAAGTAATTTTATTTCCTTGTTTTGTTGTTAATACTGCAGTGACTTATATGGCCTTAGAAGCACTGGTAGGAGATTTGCCTGTATTTCAAAACTCCCATGTTGTTAAAAAATTAATTATTATTTTGAGCAACCTCAGATTAGCAACCCACTTTGAAAAGGGCTGGGGAGAGAGAGAGGAGAATCCAGCTGAGAGAAAATTAAAATAATTTCAGGCAAGAGAAGAAGGAACACTCTCAAGGCAGACACCACTTTTTCCTTCAAGTTTCAATGCAAAGTTCACTATTATGTAGAAGAAAATGTATCTATTTACACAGGTTTGGTTTTATTCAAATCACCAATGGACTGAGGAGGCAGATGTGAGGGACAAGGAGCGCATGAGGGAGGAGGAAACATCAAACTATTTTGGCATCCCTCCAAGACTAGTTGGACATGTTCACAAATCCTCCAGGACCATAAAATTTGCCCAATGTTAACACAGTCACAGTACCTCATTAGCCTTATTATAGAGAATGATTTCTCTGCCCTGGAATTTTACTCATGAGCCAATGATTTCAATGATGGTAGGAAATAGGAGTGCTCTTCCAAATTGTTTTGAACACTACAATTGCCCAGAGGTGTTGTATCAGCAATCCACATGGCTATGAATATTTTTGCAAGGATTGCCCAGAAATAAAACTTGTCTCAGACACTAAGTTCATATAGTGGGTATGACTGGGCTGAAAGGGAAAAAAAGATGAAGGAAGGAGTAAGTTTGACTTTTCTGTAGAAGGTAAAGCAGGATGAAGATAGGAGGTAAAAGCAATGGGCAAACCAAGCTGCGCTCTGATTCTCCAGGAACACATTTAATCTAACTTTTGCTTGAGTGTAGCTCCATTGCTGTGTTTTGTGAGTCTTGCTAAGATATTCTCAAAGGCTCATCTCAAGACCATAGATGATGGGACCTTTCATGTCCAGAGAAGATTGGAAGCCTACACCATTAGCAAGTGGCTTTATATGTGACCACAAAAGGATGAGCAGGATATCTGTGGGGTGTCTGTGTAGCAGTTGGTAGGAATTTGGGGTAGATCAGGGAACATGAGCATAAACACATGCACAGTGTGCCTGAACAGTTATATGGGCATTTCTTTGAATCAACATTTTTTTTATCAATGCCATGAGGGTGTGTTTCAAGGCCCTCTTTGAAGCAGTATTTTGATGGAAATCGTTACATTTATTTCTGTAATATGTATGTATTGTATATATTTTACATAATATAGATATTGTTAATATAATATATATTGATTAAATAACACTTCAATAAGGAGCTAAACTTCTTTTTAACTATACAAGATGTGGGGTTGGAGTAAACTGATTCCCTGGAAATATTCCACTACTGGTTTATTTGATGTCATTTTTAAAAGCACTTAAAAATATTTTCAGAAGCCTTGATGTTACTCACCTCCAGTTAAGATGCTTTACTGATATACATTTATGCCTAATGCTCTGCATTTGGTGAAAAATTGCACAAAGAGGAGCTCTCAGCAGTAACTGAAAAATGCCATGTTTTTTCCATCCTGACACTTCTGGGTCAAGGATTTAAAGGAAGTCAGAAATTTTGCCATATCAAATTAGTATATCCTGAACAGGTTAGACTCAGCGACTTTTGTCCTTCTCGGTACCAGCCCAGAAGGTATCAGGTCACTGTCCTGATTTTAACATAATGAAATTAATCCTCTAGTGAATGATGAATCAAACTTTGGCCTAACATCTTAAGATCCATCCTATGTACTTGGGTGCTAAGCCACTGCTTATAAAGACAGGGCAGGCTTTGATGGATTTTGAAGAATTATAGAATGATCAAAGTTGGAAAAGATCTCTAAGATCATCAAGTCCAACCATTAATCCTACTCTACCAAATCTACCACTAAGCCATATCCCCAAGCACCACATCTATACAGATTTTAAACACATCCAAGGATGATGACTCAACCACATCCCAGGACAGCCTGTTCCAATGCCTGACAACCCTTTCAGTGAAAAAAATTTGCCTAATGTCCAGTTTAAACCTCCCCTGGTGCAGATTGAGGCCATTCCCTCTTGTTCCATCACTAGCTACTTGTGAGAAAAGACCAGCACCTACCTCTCTACAACCTCCTTTCAGACAGTTCTGAAGAAAAGGAGACCTCATTGGTCTCTACAACTACCTGAAAGGAGGTTATAGAGAGCAATGAGGTCTCCTTTTCTTCAGACTAAACAACCCCAGGTCCATCAGCCGCACCTCATAAGACTTGTTCTTTAAGCCCTTTACCATCTTAGTTGCTTTTCTCTGGACCCATTCCAGCACCTCAATGGCTTTCTTATACTGAGATGCCCAAAAATGAACACAGCACTCAAGGTGTGGCCTCACCAATGCTGAGTAGAGAGGAACAATCATCTCCCTTCTTCTGCTGGCCACATTATTTCTAATACAAGCCAGGATGCTGTTGGCCTTCTTGGCAACCTGGGTACACTGCTGGCTCATATTCAGCTGCTTGTCAATCAGCACCCCCAGGTCCCTTTTTGCCAAACAACTTTCCAGCCACTCCTCGCCAAGACTCTAGTGTTGCCTGGGGTTGTTGTGACCCAGTGCAGAACCCTGCACTTGGCCTTGTTGAAGCTCATACAATTAACCTCAGCTCACTGATCCAGCCTGTCCAGGTCCCTCTGTAGAGCCTCCCTACCCTCAAGTAGATCAACACTCTCATCCAACTTGGCATCATCTGTGAATTTACCAAGGGTGCTCTCAAGCGTCTCATCAAGATTTTTAATAAAGATGCTAAACAGAAATTATCCCAATATTGAGTCCTGAGGAACACCACTTGTGACCAGCCACCAACATTCACCACCACTCTTCGGACTTGGCTGTCCAGCCAGTGTTTTACCCAGCAGAGTCGATGCCCATCCATGAGCAGCCATTTTTTTCATTAGAATGCTGTGGGAAACAGTGTTGAAGGCTTTATGGAAGACAACATCCACAGTCTTTCCCTCGTCCAATAGTCAGGTCATCTTGTCATAGAGGGAGATCAGGTTCGTCAAGCATGACCTGCCTTTCATAAACCCATGCTGACTCTGCCTGATCACCTGGTTATCCTATGTTGTTTAATGTCACTCAAGGTGATCTGCTCCATGACGTTCCCTGGCATGGAGGTCAGACTGACAGGTCTGCAGTTGTCCAGATCCTCCTTTTGACCCTTCTTGTAGATGGGCATCATATTTGCCACCCTCCAGTCCACTGGGACCTCCCCAGTTACCCAGTACTGCTGGTAAATGATGGTAAGAGTCTTGGTGATCACATCTACCAACTCCTTCAGTGCTCTTGGGTGTAACCCATCCAACCCCATAGACTTGTGTATGTTTAAGTGCTCTAGCAGGTCATTGACTATTTCCTCTTGGATTATGAAGGTCTTCTTTTGCTCCCTTTCCCTGTCTTTCAGCTCAGGGGGCTGGGTGTCTAGGGAACAACTAGTTCTACTGCTAAAGACTGAGGCAAAAAAGACTTTAAGGACCTCAGTCTTTTCCTTATCCCTTATCACTATGTTTCCCCTGGCATCTAATAAAGGATGGGGATTCTCTCTGGTCCTCCTTTTGTTATTAATGTATTTATAGAAATATTTTTTATTGTCTTTAACAGTAGTAGATAGGTTGAGTTCTAGCTGGACTTTGGCTTTCCTAATTTTCTCCCTTCATAGATTCACTACATCTTTGTAGTCCTCCTGAGAGACCTGCCCCTTCTTCCAAAGGTCATAAACTCTCCTTTTGTTCCTGAGTTCCAACTTAATCTCTCTGTTCAGCCAGGCCAGTTTCTTTCCCCTCTGGCTCGTTTTTTGGCACACTGGGACTGCTGCTCCTGCACCTTTAAGACTTCCATCTTGAAGTATGTCCAGCCTTCCTGGACTCTTTACCCTTCAGGACTACCTTCTAAGGGACTTTGTCAATCAGTCTCCTGAAGAAGATTCAGCCTCCATATTAAACAACTTCCAGTGTACAATGAAGACCAAGGACTTTTTCCACCAAGCTTGGGAGGACTTGAGTGTGTTGCCAACAGAGAGACAGGTAGCCAGCTGGAGCTGCCCAAACTTCCCTGGGGATCAGCAGTTTTAGATGAGGATAAAAACAAACAAACAAAAACTAACCAAACCAAACCCAAAGGAAACAAAACCTAAAACCAAAAACCAAAATAAAACACAAACAACCTGTACTTTATCTGAACTTCAGGTGATGAGATATGGCCATCACATCTGAACAGACTCTACGTGGGGGCTGCTTCATTTAATATGTTCACATTTATTCAAAGTCGCTCACACAAATACAGAGAAGATTGAGACTTCACAGATAGGCTTTTGCTCTTTTTCTCAGCTTATCAAGTGGAAGGAAAGCTTGTGCTACTGCTATCTTTCAGTAGCTACAAAGGTTGGCTTTTCGAAAGGTTAAGGTATAATAGGTATAATCTTGCTTTCTTTACATAGCAGTATTTCATCTAGATTCCAGAGCATTTATAGCTTGAGCAGAGGGATGTCAGCTCAGTCACTCAGTTCTAAGTAAGTTTCCAGTGGTGGAATTTGACAATGACAATGGTTAACCAGCAAAATTTACACAGAAGTATCTGACACTGTGTAAACAGGGAGATCCCAAGAATTCAGTTTAATATATCCAATTTTTGCAACTGCAACCATGTTTGATGGAAAATATTCCAGTAATTTTCTGCCAAGATGTATAATGAGAATCAGAAATGTGATGGTGTAGCTTAAGCAGTCTGAGAACTTACTGGTTCCCGAGTGTTCCTAACAGCTTCCATTCCATAGCTACAGCAATTGTCTTTAAGATGGACAAATACATGTGTGTTCATATACACATTTAAAAGTTTTGAAGAAAAGTTCTCGGATCACATTTCTCCATTTTATAGGTTGCTGTGGAAACAGATTAGCCCTCTGGAAATAAAAACCCATGTTTGACTGTAATGCAAAGAACAATCCATAGAATGAAAGGAAAGAACAGCTGGGAGTTGGAATAGTGTAAGCTGACATGTCAGACAGTAGCCAGACAAAGTGAGCCAGGGACCGTCTGAAAAAAAGGGGGGGGAAGGGAAGTAAGAACTAAGCACTGTCAACAAAGTCTGCAAAACAGTCCAGCTGTTCACTCTCATCATAACTAAGAAAATAAGGAGAGAATTCAAGGGCTGAGGATTAAATTCATGAAGAGAAGAAAACCTGAACGGATAGAGTGAATAGGATTTCAGACAAAACAGACCCTGCGTGGAGGTCTCTATTTGGAAATAGCTTAGAAAGCACAACACTGAGTTCTGGACAAAACACACATCCCTCCACAAATTTGTTTATAAAAGGCCAAAAGGGATCTTAATACACTGCAGTAAGCTTTTACAGAAAACATCATTTGTATAATTTCATTGTTTCAGGCCGAGCATTAATGTCCTAGGCAGTTAAACAGAATTAGAGAATTTGAGAAAAGACATATCCAACATCACAGAAAGGGCTAAAAGGTGAACAAGTTTCACCACAAATCCCTGCTGAAACTTAAAATGAAAGCCCAAAGGACTTCTGATGTACTGTAAATAGCCAGTCACCTCCTAGAGACTTAAGTGATGTATGGTCTTTTGTTCAGGCAATGGACAACTGCATTGAGGAAGAACAATTACCAGGATCACATCCACACTGAGCACGATAGAGGGAAAGAAACGTGTTAGAGAGGTTAATTCAGAGACATGCTTACCTCCCAAACAATGGCATTCTGAAGTACAGAACCTGATTAGGGACTCTTCAAGAAATACAAATAATGTCATTCACATTATATAAGCAGCTGGGTCTATGCATGGGTGCATGGATAAAAAATAATGATGAATGCACTTCCTTCTCTCCGTTTTGGTTTTTTTTCTTTGTCTTTTTTGGGTAATGACCTCTCTTTAGGAGCAGGCCAGATAAATAGCTAGCAAGATGATTGATTAAGAAGATGCTTTGTTTCTGTTGTCTGTGTGATCACTCCAGGCATTCAGCAATCTAATCTGTTAACTCCTGCATCAGTAAGTACATTATAAATCAGGAATAAAACCCATAAATGCCTAGTAAGGAAACTTCATGTTCTTTAGGTGAAACTAATTACAAGTGTGGATTTCGTTAGTGATAGGACAGCTCTGAAATATCATTCATAGTTATTCATCCATGCTCTGGTACCCAAAGATAACACTTGCAAGTGCTGTGATAATAATAGGATAAACAGGTTGAACTAATACCCAAAATAGCATGTCATCTGGGTTTTCAATATTTACTTTTAATGCCGCTTAAATGAGCAGGCTGTAAGGAAGAAGGGCACAACATATTCTAAGTTTTCATAAATCTCTTTCTCTTTTATCATAGTCATGGTGCATCTATGTATGTCATCTACCAATTGTCACTTTTGTTTACATCTGGCAGCATTTTCACCTTTGCCAAACATGGCCTTAAGTATCTTAAACTGCTTGCTTTTTTTTTTTTTTTTTTTAATTTACTTCAGTAGATAAAGGAGCACTCCATCCATGCCTCCTGACTACCGCAGTCTTCCTGCCTTTTTCCCTTGTCACTCTCCTAACCTGCAATATTACAACTTTAATCATAAAAAGGGTCAGGATTCCAGGGAAATGTGGTTCAGCAGTCAAGGAAGCACCTCCAAACATGACCCTCAACCCTCCACCTGCCAAGAAAGGACTCCCTTGCTACAAGTCCACTGCTCTCCCTGTCAAAGTACTGCAATTCCAGCTTTGGTCCTGTAGAAGATGTCCTGACATCCCATCAGAACTGTAGTCACTTGGGGATTATCTCTCTTCATGTTTACTCAGAGCTGAGGTCAATATCAGCACTAAAGCTAACAGCCCACAGGGGCATGTTGGCAGCTGTTTGTGGTAAGAGTCTCTTGATTCAGACTGGCAAGCAAAAGCTGAGAATAGAGGATGCATCAAATTGCTCAGACTTTTGCACATATATGTAGGCTGCAGAGGAGGTTATAAAGTGGGAGGATGGTGGTTTAAATTGTATTCTGTCCTGGGGAATAAAGCTTGAGTTTCTGCTTCTTCATTAGGGCTTAGTTAACTTAATTAATTTCTTCATTAGAGAATTTTTCAACTTCCCTTGCTTGGTAGCAATGACCTTATCAGACGAGTAGCTGAACTGGATTGGAGTTGAACATGTTGATGCTGTCCCACAGAAGGAGCTGTGTAGCTTGCTTGACTCCTAGGTGCTCCAAGGAAATCAAATCTCAGATACATCACTGACTTCCACTGCAGTGTGCTGTGTTTTACATCAGGGCAGACTTTACTGTTCCTACAAGCACTGGTAGAGACATGGAACCATCTGTTCCTTTGCCTTCTCTGCAACACTGCATACAGCAGGCCATGTAGGAGACCCAAACATAGGATCCCTCAATCTCCCTCCTAAGTCCAATACACCAGAAAAGAAGTGATGCACTTATTTTCCCTGAACTTTAATCACTATGACCAATGTAATGTGTCCTCAGCCAGCTCCTGTGATTAGCAGGCAATAAGGATTTATTCACAATTATTTATGACAATTGATTCAATAAATTGGCCAGGAACAGGCCCTCTTTTTTCCCTTCTAGATCTGCCCGCAAATATATTACTAGGTCCAGTGTCTGAGCTTCACCAGCAATATCTTTTTAAACAGTTTTATTTGACGCAATGATGTAATTCAAAATTCATCTGATACATTGATTCTAAATTCAAGATACATTATTAATAGTAGCATGGTAAGTTTCATAGTATTTTTTTTTTATTTTCCTGTTCCTTCAGTGCACCATTTTTTCTAATCTGGTTACCCACAGAAGACATTTGAAACTCCATATTCATAGGGCAGATGAACTAAACACATCTGGAAAGCCGCAACAGACCTACACATCATTATCTCTTTTTACAGAGGGAGAAGGGGGTCTTCTTGGACCCTTGGACAAACTAACCCTATGAACAGCATTGAATTCCACTCCGCACAAGTGATAAGCGTGTCAAACATGAAATAAATTTCTTTCTCATAGCAATACTTAGATAATTGCCAATATTGGCATTTTTAAACAGGGAAAAAGAACATTCAGTCTTCATCTCAGTAGTGATTTGGTAGCAACCTGATTGTAGTGACTATGATCAAGGTTTGTCTTGTCCCTTCTACAAACATGCTTTTTAAATAAGCTGTGCAAAGAAAAAATCCCACAGAAATAAAGTCCATGCAAAGAAAAGCTGGGAGCTGGCCTGAATCAAGCAGCACCTGTATGTTTTAAAATACGAATGGGAATGTAACACTGTGAAGTTAGCACACCACAGTTGAAGAGGTGTGAGCTTGTGAGAGCACGAAATTTCCCTGAGGCCCACAATTGCTGTAGCAGCCATGTGAAATTTCAAGCTGAAAATACACAGTGGCCTTCAAAGAATCTCAGTGATACCTCAAACTGCTCATGTAGCAGATATCATATCCTGGAACTGACATGTCTCCCTTAAAATGAACATAAGACTAGATCAAAACTTCAAACAATGTCAAGTTTTGGGATATTTCACTTTGGGATTTTGGTTGATTGTGTTAGGAAAAAAAGTCTTTTGATAAGCTTGCCTTTGTGACATCCATCTCCAAAGCATTCCTGATGTTCTTGGACAGAAGAAATCACAACTTGGATGTGTGTTTTCTTATGACCAAAGTCACACATTTTACAGACCCTTATTCTTGGCTGCTTGAAATTTTTTTGTGGTGTCATTTACATCTGTGTTGAAACCTGTTTGATGGGTTTCAAGCCCAGACAGTTGGCCACGCTCAGTGCCTTTGACACCTTGAAATTTTCAAAAGCAGCAGCCACTATCAAAGCAGCACTTGCAGGTTCAGGATCTTGGGTTGACAATTGTGTAATAGATCTGGGAGAGGCCACAATGACAATTTTGTATGTAGCACTTCTTTTATGTTGTGATATAAGAGTTATACCCACACCCCCTGAAAGGTTTTCAGTGCTATTATTGCATTTTCCATTTAGGATTCATAGACAACCTCAGTTCTAGGGGGCATAAGAACTGCCTTCACCATGGGTATTTGTGGGTATCATTCTCCAGCCCCAGGTGGACAAGAGCTGTAGTTCCTCTTTAATAAATGAGACAGTGGGGACATGCCACTGCCTGGAGAACTTTGTTTAACCTGGGTATGAATCCCCAGGATGGGTCTGGCTGAGCAAGGAGGAGCAGGAAAGGATGTGAAGGATAGGGGAGATGGTGCCAAGGACCCAGCATCCACACTGTACACATTTAAGGGACTCATTGCAGACTACTTCCAGTTTGGTCTTCTGGACCATGACAGATGGACTGTGCTAGTTGTGCACATTTTCTGGCTTAGTGTCATCCAAGAGGAATGTAGCTCAGGTTCTCCAAGCCTCCTCTGTGATGTGAATCAAAATATGGACAGGGATATTCAGTTCAAAATTAGGCTCCTGATCCATATGAAAATGCCGACACAACATTAACTGAAAGAATCTCAGACTATGTCTTGGCACAGAGGCCCATTGTGCAGAGTACTGTGTATTTCCACAATATTATAGTCTTTTGCTCTTCAGAACATCCTGGCTGCATGCACACCATCTCCTGGGAACAGTGCTTTGTCTGTGTTTGCATCTGAATAGTAGCTACACGATACTTAGGTGAACAGTATTTTGATAGAAGCCAAAAGCACGCCAAGAGCCATTCTGAAAAGGTAACATTTAAACAATGTGGGTGACAGAGCTCAAGCACCTTGAATATGTTGCTTGGCAGGTTTTAGTGACAGTACAGATGTAGTCCTGGTTTCACCATGTCCACATCAGGGTGTTCCTGAAACCAGGTCTTCCTGATGCAGGTCTCATAGAAAAGTCCTGAACAAATCCAAAACTTTGGAAGGGTAAATGTTACATTTCTCATTTTGTTGGGATATGCAATAACAACAGTATTTGTCCTTTATTATCAAAACCATAACCAAGCTAACATTTTAACTGTGACTTGCACTGAACTGCTTTTCATTATAAATGCCAGAATTCCATATTGTCATTTTTGGGCGATTATCAGAAACAATAGCATGATCACCTTTAACCAAGAAAAATCAGCTCCTAGACTGAGTTTACAAAGTCCTTAGAAAAGTGGGTGGAGTTCATTAGTTGTTGATGACTCTTTTTTCCTTTCCTTATATTCCCAAGCAGCAGTCACTTCACCAGAATAATTGATGTTAAGAAATACTAAAAAGTGCTTATAAAGGCAAAATGACACTTTTTCATAGTGAGAAAGACTGAAACACCACTCCAAAGCTGCCCTCCCAGCAGCAGGCATTTGTCCAGTGCATAGCAGCATATCTCATCTCCTCACAGATTTCTGTAGACTTCTCTCCTACTGCACACAGGACAGCATCATTACTTCCTGTTGATCTTAGGATTTGAATCTATAAAAGAAGGAGCAACAAGACTCAGTGCTCAGGTGGCCCGGAAGGCCAGTGGCGTCCTGGCTTGTATAAGGAATAGCGTGGCCAGCAGGGCTAGGGATGTGATTCTCCCCCTGGACTCAGCACTGGTGAGGCCTCACCTCAAGTACTGTGCACAGTTCTGGGCCCCTCACTTCAAGGATATTGATGTGCTGGAGCAGGTCCAGAAGAGAGCAACTAAGCTGGTGAAGGGACTAGAGGGAAAGTCTTATGAGAAGAGGCTGAGGGAACCGGGGTTGTTCAGCCTGGAGAAGAGAAGACTCAGGGGGGACCTTGTCGCTCTCTACAACTACCTGAAGGGAGATTGTAGTCAGGTGGGGATCAGGCTCTTCTCCCAGTCAACTAGCGACATGAGAAGAGGTCATGGCCTGAAGCTGAGCCAGTAGAGGTTTTGGTTGAATATCAGGAAGCACTTCCTGACAGAGAGGGTGATCAGACATTGGAATGGACTGCCCAGGAAGGTGGTGGAGTCACCGTCCCTGGATGTGGCACTTAGTGCCATGGTCTAGCCAATGTGGTGGTGTTACATCATAGGCTGGACTTGATGATCTCAGAGGTCTTTTCCAGCCTCAGTAATTCTGTGATTCTGTGAAAAGGGTTATATTTTTCCTAAATCCCAAGTTTGCACAGAGAAAACTTCAACAGAGGTATTTTCAAGGTCTTTTTAAAAGAAGCATGAAAAATAGGTATCTTTCCAACTCTTTGTTAGGATGGGAGTGTTATTTGCTTATCTCATCTGAATGTTTTTTAAGTAACATTATTTAAATAATTTGTTTAATTTCATTGTTACAGTATTGATATTTTTAAAAATAATCATAAATCAAACTCCTGCACTTTTGAGCCCCTAACATGTGTAGTACAGAGAGCAGAATTGACTGTGTATCACAGAAAGTTCAGATTATGTCTCTATCATAGTTCACAGCTTCAGCTTTTATACCCTTATCCAGGCATAACGCTGCTCCCTTTTGCAGTAAAGTGACATGAAAGCAGCTGTCAGTATTACAACCACATGTGACAATTTCCAAGAGATTTCAAAGTTAAATAAGCCCCTTTCCAGTGATTCTTTGATGTCATCTAATTTGCTGCCAGTTGGTAAAGTTAGAGAGACAGAAGTCTCAAAGTAATCTGGATTTTATGGTTCCAAACTTTTCTTCCCTCCAAGAAGCAAACCATTTTCTGCTTTGCTCTTTGAGGGATCATTAAGACAGAGGAACTATTATAACAACAATGAAGGGAATGTTTGATTTTCATATCAGTTCATAATCCCATCTCTGTTCCTGAAACTGAGATCCCTTATGCTGAGAACTGATGAAAAGTTGTCCAATCTCAAAGGCTCATTAACATTTCAAGACTAATAAAAGCATCAAGAAAACTGTCACATTAAACTTTTTGTTAGTCACCCCACCACCAAGCCTCCTTCATCACACTGAGTTTACATGCAGACTATTTGTTTCTCCTCTTCTAGGTCACTCTATAATAATGAAGTCCCAGTAAAGTTACAATAAGAAAGGTTTAAGGGTTTTTTTTAAGCTAAATCCCATCAAGAAAAACTGAGGCTATATCTGTGCTGCCTGCAATAGGAGGGTCAAAGCTCTCTCATGGCAGACCTACTCCTTCTCTATACTGTGGTCCTGAAGTGACTGTGAATGTACGCTCTGGACCACGTGTGAGGGGGTAGCACAGCATCCAACTCAGTACAGCCTCTCTGTGTGCCAAGGTGGGCAAGCATGGGGACTCACATACCTGTGACCGCTCTGAGACTGACCTTTTGGTGCAGCATAGGCAGGGCCTCATCTCAGAACAGCAATGTCATCTGTCCATAGACAAACACAATTGAGTCTAGGCAGGATCTGATCTTTAAAAGAGGCTGGACTCTTCTCAAGGGGTGAGAGTGGCTATTTGTATTTGCAGTC
The DNA here is from genome assembly GCA_024336885.1 of Actenoides hombroni. Classification (NCBI taxonomy): domain Eukaryota; kingdom Metazoa; phylum Chordata; class Aves; order Coraciiformes; family Alcedinidae; genus Actenoides; species Actenoides hombroni. The sequence goes on from WUAM01000313.1 coordinate 173,106, forward strand.
ATCATTCTTCATCATCAGCCTCTTCAGCTGCTTCACATCCAGACAGGACTGCTTGGACCCACAAGACAAACCTCTGAACACTGCGGCCAAAACATGCAAAAACATGTACTTGAAATCAGTCAAGTGAAAAAAAAGGAGCTGAAAACCAATGACCCCTTGGAGTTGTTGGGCTTAAATAATATTGTGAGTAGAACTTGCATAGCACTATTCATGTTTTTTCCTTATCAGATAATCCTGATATAGAATCATGAGGAAGTTACTCTTTTCCAGACATCATACATTTGGTCTGTCATCAGGTGTTGTGTTTTGATTACTTTCCATGTGTAGGAATTTCCCTTTCTCGTTTCTGGTCAGCTCCATTAAATCTTATTCCATCATTCCCTCTGCTAGCTCAGTATCAACTCTTCCAAAGATGTTAATGCAAATCTCATGGTACTCTGTACCATCTGTTAGCCCTATGTGATGAAGTAATATTACCATATGGGAATTTCAGGTTCCAATTAAAAAGAAGTTCCTGGTCTCCCTGGATACACACAACTGCTTTGAAGTATGGTTTGTGTGCACCTTTAAAGGAAAGAAGGGAAGCATCAAACAAAAAGTAGCTACTGCCTCCTATTTGAAAACAAAGAAAGCCCCATGATTTCTATATGTTCTTACTTGTTGGTTTTTTTATACTCATTGTTTTGTACCATCACTGGCAATACTGCAAAAGCTCCTTCCCTGAAGAGCTGCACAGGAGCTCATGTATCCCTATGATGACAGCAGTAAATAAGTCCTCCTGTCTTACACTCATGCTAAAGATCAGAAATGCTTCTCAAAGATTCCCCAAGTGCTTGCAGAGATCTTTACCACATGCAGTCTTTTGTATCTATGCACTTACTCCAAAGCCCAATAAACTGCAGAAAAATTCCCATTAATGTCAGAAATCCCTGAACCCAGTTCTACAGTTACTAGCACTACCTTGGTTTATAAGGATAAACCTACATACCTGTTTGGCTGCTGCTGCCTTATGTCACTATCATGTTTTTATTTCAGGCAAGGAGAAAAATTGAATAAGCCAAGACAAGTTTACTTGGGTTTTTGTTTGTTTTGTCAAAACTTCCTTTCATCCCAGTGATGTCTAAGTGTGTCTGCATTTAACGTTTTGAGACCTATGTTCAACTAGTTTGATTTCAAGTGTCCTCTGCCATTTTTGGTGCAAATCAGGAAGTGACCCATTTAAGCTCTTCAAAACTAGCCCACTTGTTAACTTTAAGCCTAAATAAAGTACTCTTCAAGTATGAGCTACATGTGTGAAGGAAGTTTCTATTATCACATTCTTAATGTTACTGTAAATGGATGCCTCCTCCTTGCATGGCATCTCAGACATGTAGGTGCATAACATACTGGAGATTTGCCCTAGAAAACTGAGGGCTGAGACACCGTGGTCTCAGCAGTGAAGGTCACAGATCCGAGCTCCAGACCTTGCCCCTGGCTGTGTGATAGTGCCAGTATATCAGGATAAGAGGAGAGTGGGGGGAAGGGTCAGCAAACATTGAAGACAGATGGCCTAATTCATCATCCACCAGGAAAGAAAATTTAATAAATAAGTAAATAAGTTGTTCCAAGGATTACACACACAGCAATGATCGTACATCCACAGCTGTGGAGGCATGCCAAGCCATTACACACACCCCCATACTGCAGCCATTGTGCACAGCTCCTGAAAGGTGAAGTCAGGAGAAACTGCAAAGCATAAAGGGCGCTCAGCTCTCAGGAAACTGGTTCATAAAATGATTATCCAAGCTCTGGTGGAACAAAAAGCATGTAAGTTAGGGACTGACAGGCTATTACTGTTGATTCATAAATAATGCACTTATGCAATGCGTACCTAATTCTAGATATTATCTACCTAATTAGCTCCTTTCAAGGTAATTTTTTTATTTTGCTCTTTATAGTTTCCCAATTGGAGCTGCTTGATCGCATGTCCTGATAAATACAGTTCTCTAGTGACCAAGCAGAGTACCTCATAGGAACTGGCAATGCTGGTGACGCTGCTCAGGAGGGATGGCACATAAACCAAACGGAAGTTTTCCCAGACCATGTTCTTTGATTTCTCTGCAAAGAGAATGAAGGAGCATCCTCAATCCTGCCTTGGAATTTTTGGCCCCTAGAAATTTGCAGAGAGCAAGGAAACAGAGAGGCATCAGTAATGCTGTTTGTAGCACAGGCTGAGTGCTCCAAGTGGTTTTGGGAGCACAGCTTCCCTACAAAGACAACAGCAGCAATTGAGTTGCTGAATGTCACAGAGCAAGTGTCAGGGAGCTTGATCATGGTCTTTGTCCAGCCCCTTAGCTCTCTTTTCTACACAGGCCAACATCTATGCGCTACACAACAAAGAGTCATTAATGCAACCTCCACAATCAGCCAGGGTAGAAACCCACACGTAGATCCTAGGGCTGCATTCAGGGGTTCCTTAGGAGCGCATGGTATGAATAACTCTGCAAATTCTTGTCACTGATCTGAAGCTGCAGCCCTTCCTTTTATTGCCAGGTGACCTCAGAAGGATCAGAGGGGAGAAAGGACTGGTTCTGTGCAAGGGTGTTCAGTAAGCGAACACACTTGACAATCCAAGTGTCCTTTTCCAACTGCCAGTTTCCAAGTTTGTGATTCTGGCTTGCTCTGCTAGAGGCTACTGGGATGTCAGAGAACCAGCACAACACACCCTTCTGCGACCTCAGAGCCACAGTGGGCTCCCACAGTGAAACTGTTTCTCTTGAACTCTTACATAGTCAACACAAAAACAGCACCCTGAAAGTCTGACTGTCTGGGAACCTCCTCTCCAGTTTTATTGTGGCAGCTGTATCCATCCATGCTTTCTCCTCGTCTCGCTGCACATTCCAGAAATCAGCTCAAGCTGCTTCACTCAGCAGCTGAAAACCAAGGAGGAATTAGACAGCAAAGCAGAAGTGTACTGTGCTGAATATTGCTAGCCAATCCCCATTCTGACAGGGAACATTTTACTCACTTTTGAAGAAATACTCCACGTCCAGAGAGTGCCCCAGTCTCCAGACAATAGGGGAGGAGGAACTGAAAAACATAAAGCAAGCAAACATCCTCCAGTTTTCCCTGCTTACCCCAACTACCCACCAGACTACTACTTCATGAAAACAAAGTCCTCCTCCTCCATCAAATTTGTGGTCACCCTGCTTTATCTTTACACTGGACACTGAGGGAATATTCACATGATCTACCTTGAGCAACTAATCTAGGTGTGATTCTCCTACAGCTTGGAGCCTTGATGTCTTACGTAGCATATGGAGATGTCTCCCTCAGGAGACAACTCCAAATGGTCATTAGGGGTTCAGGTGACTTACACTAGTACAACCCAAATTATTTTATTTCCCCACCTCCTTCGAAGGAGCACAACTGTGTGGGTTCCCTTATCTTAGTTACCCTGAAACCTGCAAGACACCTTTTACAGACTTAATCTAGATACATAGAACATCGTGCACAAGGCTTTTACATATAATCTATGCATACAGCTGTAATCAGACCTTTCAGAGTATCCCTTATTAAACAAGAGATTTGCATGTTGACATGTTTCTGAGTTGTGCAGCTATTTACCTACCTGGGTACCCATCTGAATCCCTTTCTTTAGCATCAGAGCCATCTCACAAGCTTCAGCATAATTGTCTTTGTGGAGTAAGAGGCAAAGAAAGGCCAAAGAGAAGCTGAGTGATGTAAAATGGGTTCAGACGTGCTGCTTGGCCCACTAGAGCATTTTTCTGTTGGAAATTTGTTCTCTGAAGGGATCAAAAATGCCCAAGATCCAGCATCAATCAAGGAAGTTCTGCTTGAACCTCATCCTCAGTCTGTGTCACCTCTGGTAAATCCCATGGAAAATCCTGGGAGCCAAAAGTAGTGGGACCCTGACTGAAAAGTGGTCAAAGAAATCTCATGCATAAAACAGAGAGGCTTGGAAACAGACTGTTGTGTTTTGAAAGGGGCTGCAACCATAAGAGTGATGGATGACTTGATATCTTTCCAAGATAAATAAACAACGCTGTAACTCATCAAATACTCCAAAACTGTTATCTAGGAGCAAATCTAAATGATAGTACTGTAGGGAAGTGGAGCTTGGGGGGGAAATAAAAATGTTGACTCCAAGAATATCCCAGCCTATGTTTTCTGAGCCTTTAAAAAAAATAAAATAAAATTAGACGGTATTTTTTAAAACAAATATTGCATATCAGCACCTTTCATTCTAAGAGCAGTCAGCAAATACATCCTCTACATTACAATTCTTTTTTTATCTAAGCAAACAAAAACTATCAGACAAGATACTGAATATAACACGAGACTAACGTGGAAAACAGTATTTCCTTAATATCTCTCTTCATATATTCTAAATATATTTGTA
>WUAM01000313.1:177607-191162 GCA_024336885.1 Actenoides hombroni
TCCCTGGATGTGTTTAAAGAAAGGCTGGATGTGGCACTTAGTGCCATGGTCTAGCTGATGTGGTGGTGTTGGGTCACTAGATGATCTCAGAGGTCTTTTCCAGTCTCAGTAATTCTGTGATTCTGTGAAGATAGTCTCAGCCCTCAGTAACAGAAAATCACCTTGAGATCCTTCCCCCAGTATGCTTAAGTGGAAACTTATATAGCTGAATATGAATGTATTATGATTTCTTTGTAGTGGAGCATGCTGAAACCATTATCTCAGCTGTCCATATGAAATAAATAAAAGAGACGTCTTTGCAGAGCAGACAGAATATCATATTTTTGCTCTAGACTATACTGTGTTCAAAGGGGAAAAAAAGAAAAAAAGTCATTCCCAGATGGAAGTCAGATATCCATAAAATGAGAAATGAAAAAGTGTGTGACATAAAAGTTGTTTCAAAGAGTGTTTTAATTTTCAGGTTCTGTAAATAACACAAGGAAAGAAATTCCAGATACTGTGTTGTACTGATAGATAAAGTTGGAGCTGTTTCAGAATATGATGGATGAACCCCATTGTTAGCTACACTAGTCTAGGACAGAAGAGATATGAATCCTGCTGACAGCACTGCCAAAGATTTCTGTCATGACGTCAGATGTTCCACTTAATCTCTTGCTACCTCAGCTCCCCATCTCCACGATGAGGCTGCTGATGGATTATTTTCTATCTTTATGCTGTAAGCAGCCTATCATGTACAGATGTACAGCAGCTTGTGCAATGGACCAAGTCTGGACTGGGAGACCTGCGGCTGAGGGTGCACCAGAGGAAACCAACACAGACCTGAGTCGAAATACCAATATCTACTTAAATTGCACATATGCAACCCAAAAGTACTGTATTAATCTGTTTTAAGTTAAGTTTTTTATTTTTCTCCCTTCAGCCTCTAGCCAGAATCCTGCACTATTTAGCAAGATTAGCTGTTCACCAAACTCTTAATCCGAGGCAGTTAGCACATTGCTGCACAATTATTAAATCTCTGTGAAAAGAAGAGCCTCTTCTGTTTTGTTTGTACTGCCACCACACTGGAACCTCAACTTCTCCTCATTCCAGAGAGGATTTCAAGGCTGAAACTGCCAGAACATATTTTTAAGTCACATCCAGCTTTTAGGGAATGGTGAACTCCTTAGTAGTTCCATGCTTAATGAGTGTCCAAGGATATATATATTGTCAGAAGGGGCAAAAGGAACAGGTGTGTGACAAGATCATATATTTGCTGTTTCCTGTGGATTCCTTTATTTTCACAAAAGACTAGGTCATGCCCTCTACTCTTTCCCCTTTGTTATTAATTTCCACAGTTCCTATCACCAGGGAAGCCTGACTTCTCAGTTTCCAAAATTGGAAAAAACACATAAATTACATGTACCACCCACCCTGGCATTTTCCAGATTAAGATGACTGTTGCTGCAACTGTTGCCATCAAGCATACCCAGACCAGCTGTTAGAGCCAATAAAATACAGTAACAGACAAAAAAAGAAAATCAAAAAGCAAAAGCCAAATCAAAATAGATCAGACCAAGTAAAAGACAAAGTTGATCATCACCCAGTCCACCCCATGCTCAGGCTAAAGATCTTCCCCAATAGAAACAAACACTGATGATCCCCATAATCTGTAGGTGATCTTCTCCCTTCAGCAGTTACCTCTGACCCTGGAGGCCAGGGACTCCTCATTCTCCCTTGTGGCTGATAAGGGTCATATTTGCACCACTTTAGAGGAAAAGAATGAACTTTCAAGGGCTGCAGAAGGTAGTAAGGAATGAGTATTCCTGGTAGTAGCATGCTGAAAAGGCAATAAATAACACCCAGTCTTGCAACACCTATTAAACCTCTTGCAGAAGAGGTCCATGGTACATGTGTGGATAAACAGTAGCCTGATCATGACACTAGCACTGTGGTAACATCACCATTGTGTACATTTAGCGTTCCAGTAGATGTATAGTACTGATTCACTGCTATTTACCAGCTGCTTGTTTCTTCGGTTTTTCTTTTCCATCTTCCAAAGATCCCTAGCATTTCCTTGCCACTCCTCATTTCCTCGTCAGAGTCTAGGCACTCCTGTTATCAACTTATTTCTGAACTTTGTGTTCTAACTTTCTTGTAACTCTTTCTGCCTATTTTAGGTTGAAAAATTTCAAGATCTTCTTTAATCTCTGATCTTACAGTGAAGTGAAGACCTTGGTCCCAACTCATTCTTCCAGGTATTGCTGGAACAAACACAGTAATAGATGAAAAGTTTATAACTGAAAACAAAATAATTTTTTGTTGCTGCTACAAAATAGTCACCAGTTTCACTCCATTGCTGAGGAGACCAGCTTCATGGCAGGTAAGACTGCACTGGGGAAGGGTTCTGCATCAAAAAGGGCTGACAAAAACCTCTTTCTGGAGCTGTTTTGAAGCCGGACAAAACCCTTTGCCTGTGCTGGGGGCTGCCAGTGTACAAGGTAAGTTCAATCGCTCTAAGCGGTCAAAAGTCAAGGGTGCTCATCCTAACTGCCACTCAAGTTGCAAGGTGTCAGTTGCTTGTAGAGATCCAGCCATGGTTTCTACCCAGCCAAAAGCTGTTCTTAGGAAAGCTGTGGGCAGCCAGACAGAGGCCCCATGCAAACATGTAGGTGTTCAGGTGTCTGGCTGCAGAGAGTGACAGAGCCTGGCACTTGCAATGGAGGGGAGTGGAGACAACACCTACATCAGATGTGAACAGGTGAATGATCTGCTCAGCCAGCTGGCTGAGATGAAGGATGAAGTGGAGAGGCTGGGGAGTATCAAGGACTGTGTGAGAGAGATTGCCAGGTGGTGGACCCACTCCCTGAGAGAAAGGAAACAGGTTGAGGCCCCACATAAATCAGAGGATCCCCTCCCCCCTTGTCACCAAGCAGCAGGAGGGGACCTCAGAGAAGGGGGAGGAATGGAAACAGGTCCCTGCTCGGGGAAGCAGGCAAATCCCCTCCTGGCCTCCCCCACCTTCCTAGTTACCCTTGCAGAACAGGTATGGGGTCCTGCAGGAGGAACTGGCCGTTGGAGAGGAGAATGGTTCACCCAGGCCAGAAATGCCAGAAAGACCAAGTCTTCATAGACCCAGCATCACAACTGACTTCAAAATGAAAAGCAGACGGATCATTGTTGTGGGCAACTCCCTGCTGAGAGCATCTCAGCATATATGAGACACATGGCCTGCTGGTGGCAGGTGGGACACACCTGACCCAGAGGGGGAAAAGGATTTTGAGGCAGGAGTTATCAGGGCTCATTGACAGGGTTTTAAATTAGATAGGAAGGGAGAAGGGGGGATAACTGGGCCTGTTAGGAATATGTCCAAGGGCATATTCCTAAGCATGCCAGGGCTTGAAGGATGGTGGACTAGTGAGGACTCTCACTCTGCCATTTCATTTGACAGAAGGGATGGATGTTTAGAAAAAACAGAAGCACCTAAGAAGGGTCTGGTAGGAAATGGGGGTCACACTCAAAAAAAAGGTGTTGGAATCATTAGCTCATCTGAAGTGCATCTATACCAATGCACGCAGTATGAGGAACAAACAGGGGGAGCTTGAAGCCATGATGCACCAGGAAAACTATGACATAGTGGCTATCACAGAAATATGGTGGGATGCCTCACACAACTGGAGTGCCACAATCAATGGCTACAAGCTCTTCAGGAGGGATAGATAAGGAAGAAGAGGCAGTGGAGTGGCCCTGTATGTTAGAGAATGCTATGAAAGTTTGGAAATCAAGTATAGTGATGATGAGGTTGAGAGTGTTTGCATTAGGTTAAGAGCCAATAAAGCTGCTATCACTGTGTGAATCTGCTACAGACCTCCCAACCAAAGCAGTGAGGTGGATGAATCTTTCTATCAGCAGTTGGGAGAAATCTTGCAGTCACTTGCCGTTGTTCTTGTGGGGAACTTTAGCCTCCCAGGTATCTGCTGGGAATACAACACAGCAGAAAAGGAACAAATCAAGAGGTTCCTGCAATGTGTGGAGGATAACTTCATCACACAACTGGTAAGTGAGATGACATGAGAAGGTGCCCTCCTGGATCTGCTTCTTCTGAACAGGGAAGAACTTGTGGGGGAAGTAAAGGTTGGAGGCCGTCTAGGGCACAGGCATCGTGAGACGATTGAGTTTTCAATCCTTAGAGAAACAAGGAGAGGGGTTAGTAAAACTGCCACCTTAGACTTCCGGAGGGCAATCTTTCACCTGTTCAGCAGACTGATTGACAAAAGTCCCTTGGCAGGCTGTCCTGAAGGATATAGGAGTCCAGGACGGCTGGACATATTTCAAGAGAGAAGTCTTAAAGGCACAGGAGCAGGCTATCCCTGTGTGACAAAAAACAATTAGGTGGGGAAGGAGACTGGACTGGCTAAATAGTGACCTTTGGCTGAACTTCAAGAACAAAAGGTGAGTCTATGACCTTTGTAAGAGGGGGCAGGTTTCTCATGAAGTCATAGGGAAGATGGACATGTAGTGAAGCAATGCAGGGAGAAGATTAGGAGGGCCAAAGCGCAGCTAGAGCTCAACCTAGCTACAGCTGTTAAGGACAATAAAAAATGTTTCTATAAATTCATTAACAACAAAAGGAGGATTAGGGGAAATCTCCATCCTTTATTGGATGCAGAGGGAAACAGTAACAAAGAATGAGGAAAAGGCTGAGGTTCTCAACACCTACTTTGCCTCAGTCTTCAGCAGTGAAACTAACTGTTCCCTGGACACTCAGCCTCGTGAGCTTGGAGACAGGGAGGGGAAACAAAATGAGGTCATCACATTTAAAGAGGAAGTGGTCAGTGACCTGCTACACCACTTGGATGCACACAAGTCTATAGGACTGGATGGGTTACACCCAAGGGTGCTGAAAGAGTTGGAAGATGTGCTCACCAAGCCACTTTCCATTATTTACCTGACATCTTGGCTAACTGGGGAGGTCCCAGTGGACTGGAGGGTAACAAATGTAACACCCATCTACAAGAAAGGCAAAAAGGAGGATCCAGGAAACTATAGACCTGTCAGTCTGACCTCAGTACCAGGGAAGGTCATGGAGCAGATCATCCTGAGTGACATTACACACCTTATACAGGACAACCAGGTGATCAGGCCGAGTCAGCATGGGTTTATGAAAGGCAGGTCTTGCTTGATGAACCTGATCTCCTTCTATGACAAGATGACCTGACTATTGGACAAGGGAAAGGCTGTGGATATTGTCTACCTAGACTTTCGAAAAGCATTTGACACTGTTTCCCGTAGAATTCTCATGGAAAAAACTGTCTGCTCATGGCCGGGATGAGAATATGATCTGCTGGATCAAGCACTGGCTAGATGGACAGGCCCAGAGAGTCGTGGTCAATGGAGTTATATCCAGCTGGAGGCCGTTCACAAGCGGTGTTCCTCAGGGCTCAGTGTTGGGGCCATTTCTGTTTGACATCTTTATTGATGATCGTGATAAGGACATAGAGTGTATCATCAGTAAGTTCACAGATGACACCAAGTTAGGTGGGAATGTTGATCTACAGGACGATAGGGAGGCTCTACAAAGAGACTTGGACAGGCTGCATCAATGGGCCAACGTTAATGGTATGAGCTTCAAGAAGACTTGAGAGCTGGGTCCTACACTTGGGCTACAACAACCCCAGGCAACTCTACAGGCCTGGGGAAGTGTGGCTGGAAATCTGTCTGGTAGAAATGGATGTGGGGGTTCTAATTGACAAGAGGCTGAATATGAGCCATCAGTTTGCCCAGGTGGCCAAGAAAGCCAATGGCATCCTGGCTTGTATTAGAAATAGTGTGGCCAGCAGAAGTAAGGGGGTGATTGTTCCCCTCTACTCAGCACTGGTGGGGCCACGCTTTGAGTATTATGTCCAGGTTTGGGCACCTCAAAACAAGAGTGATGGAATGAGTGCAGAAGAGGGCAGCAAAGCTGGTGAAGGGCTGGAGGATAAATCTTACGAAGAGAGATTGAAGGAGCTTGGACTGTTTAGTTTGAGGAACAGAAGGCTAAGGGGAGACCTCATCACTCTCTACAACTACCTGAAAAGACATTGTAGAGAAGTTTGTGCTGGTCTCACAGGTATTAAAGATAGAACAAGATAAAAGGATTCAAGCTGCAACAGGGTAGGTTTAGACTGGATATTAAGGAAAAAAATTTCACAGAAAGAGTAGTCAGACACTGGAATAGGCTGCCCAGGGAGGTGGTTGAGTCACCATCCCTGGATGTGTTTAAGGGTCATTTAGATGTGGTGTTGGGGGATATGGTTTAGAGGTGAACTTTGTAGAGTAGGGTTAATGGTTGGACTTGATGATCCCAAGGGTCTTTTACAACCTGAATGATACTATGATAAAAGGCAGGAGCTGAAAATACCAGTATATGGGGCCACTGTTATACCATTTCATGTGTATACATGAGTATGAGTTTGTGCTTTTTCCTATTTGTCTAATCTACAGAACGTGTTCATTTTTATACTGTCTGTGAATTATGGATTTTCTTTCCAGATATCAACACATCCTTCCTGGGTATGAGGCATTTAGCAATTACAGTAATTTAGCTTCAGATTTAGCAAGAAGTTATGGTTTCTGGGAATAAATGAATTTTTGATACAGTAGCAAAAAAAAAAAAGGTAAAAAAAAATCAATCAGGTTGGCTTAAGAGGTTCTCGTCTTTCATCTCCCTCCTTTCACTATTCAAAAAATGATATAATGTATTTTGAATCAAACAAATGTCTCAGTCAGCTAAAGAAAGTTTTTCATTCATTTTCAAGTATTTATTTTTCAATATTTTTTTTAATTTAAACTTAAAAAGATATAATTTCAAAATTAAAATTCAGTTAATTTTATTTAGAGAAACTTTTTAAAATCCACTTAATCTACTTCATTTTAAGAAGTCAAATGGTTTGCTTATTTTATCCTAAATTAGCACATCTCCATGCTTACTTTGGGCAACAAATTGTTACTGACCACAAAAATGTTGTCATACACTACCCACACCTGTAAGGAGTGCTGAGTGAGATAGATTTTAGTTTCAAATCATCTTGGGGTGCATCAACAAGGGAGGCTGCTGACAGTACCTGCACTGTGCTTGAGCCAGATCAGGTCCAGCAGACAAGCATCTGCATTAACAGAGGCACACCTCTGAGCATACAGGTTTTTTTTGTACCCCAGATATGAGCTTTTGCTATATAGCACAAAAGGAAATGGAAGTGAGTAAGGGATTGTAAAAGGTTTTTAATACTTCTAATCATGACCCATCTTGTAGTCTGCTCCTTTCACTTCCAGCAAGGCACTGAGGCTGTAGCAGGAGCAGAAAACTGAGTCTGGCACACAGAAGGGTTTGCCCCAGACACGGGATAAAGCCAAGCTAATTCATCTGTAAAGCTTTGGAGCTGACTCACCTCTAAGTGAGCTCCTGGTCTTCTCTGCTGGTCTTTTCCATGTAGAGATGTTCACTCTAAATCTCTGCATCACATTCTAAGAACTTTACATCTGTCACAGTCTTCTCAAACCCCTTCTGGCACTGCTGTGTGTTAACTCTCTCCCTAAAAATGAGAATAACCAATGGAAACAACAAGAACAACAAGAAAGCAGAAGAGGGGCATGAACAGCTATTTTCTATCTGCTGAAGGAATACATCCCAGCAGAAAAAAAACCCTGCACAGTTAACAGAGAATAGATTCCTGGTTTGAAAGCTCACCATGCATATGTCACATAGTTTTAATGATGACATTTATCACACCACAGCCTTTGAAGAAGGGAAGTCCAGAAAATAAAACAATATATTTTGAAGGCAGCTAATCCCATGGTTATATTAAACAATGCTTCTGGACTATCTAAAACCAGCATGGTTTCTAGCGATGTCAGGTTCATTAGATAGCTCTTTCCATTGCTAAACAGTAGGAGCGGTGCACTGTGACATTAGCTAGCAGCAGTGGTGAGCAATCACCTCTTTTACACAGCTGTGGGTGTGCATGATTAAAAAATAAATAGCGGATACATTTTCCAACTGCTTCTAAGACAAAAAGAAGAAGAGGGGAAACACTGTCAAATGTAGGAAAATTTCTTCCCTTTCCTTCTAGGTCAGCTGGTTTTAATTTAGCTTTTTGTAAACCTCAAGCATAGAAAAACATATCCTTTAGATAATGTACCAAGTAGGAGAGAAAAAAATACAGACTGAAAAAGATTTTCAAATGACAAAGAATGTACTGTGCCCTCAATACAGGTATGAGATGTCTGTCAGGGGAGGGAATGTCAGTGTTTACAGGGACAGACTGAACGTCTTCACTGGGACTGATCAGGTTATTCCAGCAGAACAGATTTTCCATTGGCAAATGTGATTACCTCTGTATTGATATATTCTGTAAAAACATACAGAATTTGATTATGTTTCTGTGGGGAAAAACAAGAAAATGTTTTTAATGTTCTTAAAAGTTTTGTTTGTTATAGTGAAAATGCTTCAGATCTTACTTCAACTGCCATACTGTATCAAAGTTAATCTCATTCTTATTTATATTAATATTATAATATTGTATGTCATCAGGGTTTTTTGTGTGTTAGAAAGCTGTAAAAAAAATTAAAACACTTGTAGCTAATTGAACTTAAATATTCTGGCAACTTTATATCATAACATAGTCCATATTTAATTTCTTTATTTCAGAGAAAAAAAAGCATGTTCTTAACTTTTTTCTGAGGGCAAAGTTCTCTTTTACAAGCAGCTCTGTCATTTAGGCACATACAGGTGCAGGGGAACATATACCAGATTAAAACATATTCCTAGCAAGGAATTTGCCTAAATCAATCATGCTTTTGTCTCTAGATATCCATAGGCATTAAAATCCCTCTGTAAATCTGGCCAAGGGAGGCTGCTGCCAGAAGTCTTTTCAGTGCCATCTTTGTTCTCCCAAGGAAAATCTATTTCTGCTGGTTGTGGCAGCAGCACCAGATGGAGAGAAGAGGCTCCACACTGGTTGTGCCCCCCCAGTCAGAAAATACAACCCTGCCTACCTAGCTGGCTAGACCCCCAAGCCTGCCTTCCCTGGAGACACAACCACTGCAGTGTCCCTGGTGCTGATTTGCTCCTGAGTGCGTAGAAAATATCAATTTATATGCATCATCAAGAGGTAAAACATCTGCTTCACTTTCTGCACTGTGTCCTTCAGAACTGGATGGCAGGGTTTGGCCCCTGCTTTGCAACCATCTTGGCACAGAATTGAACACATCAGCATAGAAATGTGTATGTGTAGGGGCTGCAGTTGAAACCCTGGGACTGTAAGCCAGGTTTTGAAGGTATTAGATACCTAATTCTCACGGGAAACAGTGGGAATTCAGCATGCAAACACCTTTTAAAATGTCATCCTGTTTTTAGCAGACATCAAAATAAATTTGTGAGTTTTACAACATATCCTCAGACTTAAGAAAAAATAACTGGCTTAGTTAAGTAAGATTTCACTGGAGTTTTTTCAGACTTCTGAGTGCATTTTTGTATTATATTCACACACATATCTTGTAGATATCTGAAATGTAAATAACCATCTGGAAATTCATCCAGAGCACTAGCTGCTATTTTTTTTTCTTAATGATACAGATTTGTTGACAATTGCGCACAGCTGTACGTCTTCAACAGCAGCTTACCCCTTACCAGACTGAAGGTGAACTGACAGGTCTCTTTACTCCTTAGTCTAAATGTATGATGGTAACATTTACAGATGTACCAAAGCCTGGCAACATGAGATTCAGTCCAAGATTCACTCTGACCTTTAGTAGGTATCCCAAAGCTACATGAAATGAACTCCAAGTTGAGTAACTATACCAGGACAGAGAATATTGGTTCAATAGTGTAACATATATTTTTATTGTTTTTTAATATCCTTTTCTTCATGCATATTCCATTTCTTTGATAAAAATAAATGCGGCTAAATACAGAATAACACCTTCTGTATAAAATATAATATAGTCTTCCTCCATGCGGCTTTGCTAGAATTTTAAAATAGTTTCACATGCCTTATATGTCACTTCTTGTAAGGTCCAGTTTGATTTTAGTTTAAGTGACATTTAATCATTGTATCATTGAATGAAATTCATCAGTACTGTTTGGAAAGCACTATCTGTCTTTTCCAATATAAAACCATCTCCTTTAATGTTCTTTTATATTATTTAATTTAACCCACTACAGACATCTGCCTGTTATTTCCTCAAAAACGTATTGCAGTTTGCTTACACTGAGGAAAGTAAGTAAAAAAATTAAACTCATAATCCTGGACACAGTCAGATGCTTTCATTTTGATTTACTTTTTTTTTTTTTTCTCTCTTAAACAATCATAAAATAATTCCCAGCAAGCCTGCTGAAAAGAAGGATTAGATAAATGGCCAGAGTTCAGTAAAAACAGTTTTGAAATGTAGTGGGGCTGTGTTATTACACCGTGCTCCTGCTTACAGCCGGCATATTTTCTCTTTATTGTAAGGCAGAGTTCAGGCTGCATATATTTCCCATTGAGCCAGACTCCTCTTCCATTTAACTCTTCTTTATATGACAGCGTTTCACCTGCCAGTAGGTTTATTATTGAAACATCTTCCCCACAACTTGAAGGATTTGGATTTTTGATTTTTTTAAAGACTGTTTCAATTTTTATCTTCTTTGCTTGCAGTGACAGAGATCAAATCTAGGTGAAATTACCCACATGTTTTATAGAGTTGCATCACCTCTTGTGACTCCATAGAACCAATTGTGTTACCTATGCATCTTAGATGTGCCTGCCATACCTATCAGCATAGTATCTGCAATGTGATGGATTTCTAGGACAGTCATGTCTCAGAGATCAAGTCTTCATCCACAATGAAGGAATTCTAAGCTAGCAAAGATTAAAAGTATGTTAAAAAACATACCATTTCAGGGTTTTGCAATAAGTAGTCAGTGAAGAATCAGAAAGAGGATAATGATAGCACTAAACTAAACAGCACATGGGTTCATCCTGGAACCCAGGCTCACAGTAGTCATCAGCATAGCCCTGGCACAGCTCTGGCCAGTGCCAGCATGCCCATCGCTATCCAGCAGGCTGCAAGACACAGAACGGCCCTGGGGCTGTCCCCACTTGGTGGACAGCTACTAGTTTTGGGATAGAAACAAGCTTAGCCACAGGCATATGAGACACAAGCTATGCCATGCCATTCCTCAGCAAGCCCTCATCCATTTTATTTAATGGTATGATCATCATTTTAGCAACTAAATCAATTTACTGCCAAGATTCAGCAAAGCTTCTGAACAGTTGCTTTATCCAGATAAGTTGTAGTCACAGTTTCTGGTGGGACTTTTTTTTCACATGCTTTACTGGCCTAAAGGCTTTGTTAGACTGAGAGCTAAACAAATATTGAGATCACAACTGGGGGTAACCTTTCTATGCAGAAATAACCACGATAGTTTCTTCAAAAAATCAGGTTTTTATTCTTTAACCCAATATAAAAAAAATATTTCTTATATTCCTTCCCCCTGTTCCTTATATTTTTTCACATTTTACCAAAGCAGACTTCTCCTCTGTTCAGAATAGCTTTTCATAGTCTTCCATTCTTCATTTTTCTTTTCAGAATAAAGTTGTAGCTTTATGAAAGCTTAAAAGGTCTAGTCAAGCCGTACTAACCTCAGGTTTAATCCACCCAAAATGTACAGTTCCATGTTATGGCTGAAAATAGTCTTTTTTTTTTCATGAAGTGTAGAAAGTTTAAACATGATCATTCACAGTCCACACAATTAAAACTGTAAACAGATATCCATGTTGTGAGAACAACACAGCTAAAGGTAAGGAACTATCTGGTTCATTTATCACAGGTTGTCAGTTTGGGATCCCTCCACCTTGACACTGACCAAGTTTTATGTCATCCCTGAGACTGTCTTCTAAAATGGGGATTCATTTTCTGTTCCTCGAGCTCAGCTAAAATGTCTCAGACAGGGCAAGATGAAATTGACGTTGGTGGTGTAGAAAGTCTGGGATAAATGCTAATTTAGAAGTGTATATGAATAGCTTTAACAATATACTTTATTCACCTAATTTAGCCTTACCCTGACCTGTGTAGCTCAATCTGACACCATCCACCTCACCTGGCCTTGTAGCCCATCACTCTTACTCATGCCTTTTCCCTCCATACATGCCCCCCCCTCGAACCCCCCCCACTGCTCTGGGAGGCTCCATGTGGCAGGGTTTGTTTCCCAGCTATGCTGCTGCACACTCTAGGAACCCTTTCTTCTCTCTGATTCCCTCCATATCACCAAGTCTTCTTTAAACTGTCACCTTAAACTTTACTTGTTCATTTTTTCTTCTGATTAATGTTTAAGCACCATTTCTGTTCTTTGTTTTTCCCCATCATTTCAGTTGGTCTGTAAGAATACTTTTCTGGCATCTTTGCTGCTTTTAAATTCCAACTTTTTCTTCCTTCATTTCTATCTCTGTCTTTGTACATTATTTTCCTTGTCTAGCAGTACAAGTGCCTTTGTTACCCATTCATTTCTCATCTCTGTCCTACCAATTTCTACAAAGTATTTTCACATATCACATAGCGGGGATCTGAAATAAAAAGAAATTGTGTTCTACATGGAAGGCATTTTCTATGTGCTACATTGGTTACTTCCTGTATTTGATGTTATTTTCTAGCCTTGGGAAAGTCTATATAAACAGTAGAAAACATATCAAGTGGGGCAATAAAAAAGGAATAGGTTTTTTGACCAGAAATTATGGTGCACAGTAAAGAGAAAGGCAGAGAAAGTTTAAGTCACCTCAGAAATTGCCATTTCTGGACAGGATGTATATGGGCAAGGAGATGCTGGGAAGCTTTGACCAAGTCCTGTTCCTGCAGTTCTCTATAACAGCATCAGCCATAATTAGATGCCATTGTATTAGAGAACTGGCACAAAGCAAAAGGTTCAGGAAGTAGAAAATTACTCCCCGGTTCTCTGTATTCAATATTATGGTTGTGGTAAAAGTCCAACCAAAAGATAAACACCTCTAATAACTCCCCCAAGATTCTCATGCTGGCTTCCTGATGATGCAGTGGTAAACTGTGCATCCAGCTCCCATACCCAGCTCTGCTGATATGCTTGCAGAAATGACTAGATGCACTGATAATCATACAAATACATCAGGAGTGTTACCAGCACATACCTTTCCACATAGCTTTAAGTTATCTGCCCTCTGGACCAAAAAGAAAAATTCTCAAACACTGTGATGATGGCATATCCTTTTAATAGCACATATTTCTCTAAGATCCAACTAAATATTAATTCATTGACATAGACTGATTTATATCTGCAATGAGTATAGAAATTTATCAGTGGAACGATGACTCATACCTGGGTTTTCTGTGGAAAATTAGAGAATAACAGAATTACAGAATCACAGAATTACTGAGACTGGAAAAGACCTCTGAGATTATCAAGTCCAGCCTATGACCTAACACCACCACATCAGCTAGACCATGGCACCAAGTGCCACATCCAGCCTTTCTTTAAACACATCCAGGGACGGTGACTCCACCACCTTCCTGGGCAGTCCATTCCAATGTC
>WUAM01000313.1:191262-298300 GCA_024336885.1 Actenoides hombroni
AAGCCCCATCCTTGGAAGTTTTTAAGCCCAGGCTGGATGGGGCTCTGAGCAACCTGCTCTAGTGGGAGGTGTCTCTGTCATGGGCCGGGGGACTGGAACTAGATGATCTTTAAGGTCCCTTCCAACCCTGACAATTCTATGATTCTATGATCCTTCTGTGTTTGAAACTTGGAAGAAGGCTTGAGAAGTAACAAATTGGCCCAAATTTACTTGAAATTACTTTAGGAGCTTACACATTGCTGTCTCTCTTTCTCTGCAAGCTGGAGCCAGACTTTTCATGGCTAGATCACGCAGCCCCTAAATCCGCCATGCTATTGCAAGATGGCAATTCCTGCAGCTCACCCCTGTTTTCAGTGAGGCTACTCTGAACACTAAAACCTAAAGGCTGAGAATTGTATCATCCTGGGTCTTGCCACTGATCTTTTACATAGCTATAGTTTTCAACTGAGGAAATGAGGTCAAAGAGTTAAGCCACCCCTCAGCAAGATTTACCCTTTCAAATACACGTCAGCGTGTTGTGATGCCTGGCACCAATATTTGTATAGGTGGATTAGCTCTTTGAAAAAATCGTTTTGTTTGCTTTTCTGTTGACCACTCTCCTTGCTGCAATGTTTCTCAATTAGATCTACCACAGCGACTGCCTGACACCATGCCCCATATCCGCCCCTCGTGGAAGCACAACAAGGGATCAGAAGATGATGCTAAATGGCTGGAATTAGGATTGAGCAGGCATGAAGCATTGCCAGGTATCAAGGCAAGGATCACAGAGGTTTTGAGGCAGGGTGGGCTGTGCTGGGAAGATATTGTCTGGGCTCACACGCTGCAGGGACTTTTGATCAATTGGGCTGGCTCCTGTGATATTATCATCGGAGGTAGCTGCTGTTGATTCATAGTGATAGTGGTCCAGATAAATGATTGCTTCAGTCCAGGATATTTAATTCCAAAGATTTAGCCACTCCCTTGCTTTCCAAAGAATAAGGAGTCTCTCTCTCTCTCAAACTAGCAAGGCGCTGACTGTGAAGGAGGAGGAAGGCATTTGCTCAGTGACTAATATTGCAGCTTTTACAGTCCTAGAGAGAAGGCAGGCAGAGAGGAAATACAGACCCTACTTTTGAGCTCTTTTATCTTCCTGATGCAACTCCTACCATTTCGAGTGCAGCTGTTGGTCATCAGCACTATTGCAAATCATGGATGTGAGGCAGGGTCACTCCACCAGGGATATGGGAAAAAGAGGCGGGGGGGGGGGGGGGACAGCAGAAAGGGAGGAGGGAGAAAATGATGAGGAGAAGAAAGTTTCAGAA
Source organism: Actenoides hombroni (assembly GCA_024336885.1). NCBI lineage: Eukaryota > Metazoa > Chordata > Aves > Coraciiformes > Alcedinidae > Actenoides > Actenoides hombroni. The sequence goes on from WUAM01000313.1 coordinate 192,564, forward strand.
CAACTCCCTGCGGACTTCTAGCTTACCCCATGAGTTTAGGGATGGGTCTGAGGACAAACCAAAAAAATATTTTGTTGCCTTTGTCCCAACTCCCTAATACTGTTTCTTATTGTGACGATTACAGAAAATGGATTCCATCAACTGTAACACTGCTGGCATAAGAAAATCCCGGCCAATCACATCAGTCAAGAATATCTCACTGGGCTTCACCTCTCTGTATCCACCTGTTGCTGTCACGGACAGGAATCCACTTACTTCTCCCCTCCCAACTCCCCAAATACATTTGTCTCCTCTGGGGAGAGACACATCTTGCTCTGTCAGGAGTCCCTGGCTTCTACAAGAGCCAGAGGCAGACCAAAGATGCAAGAAAGACTGAAAGGCCATCCATTTTATGTTGAGGACTCACCGGCTCCTTGACGCAAAACTCCCGAAGAGGCAGGAGTTCCATTAGAGTGCCTCTGCAACTATACACTGGTGAGAGTTTTACTGTAACTGAAGCAGCAGTTGTTCTAATTAAACCAACACAGCGCCAGCCACCTTAATCACCAGCATGATTTCATTTTCCTTGAAAAGACAGGGGAAGAGGAATGAAAACTGGTAAGAGCGGGGGAAGATGGGGTAATGTGATGAGTCCATTTGCTCCTGGTACCTCACCTTAGAGCACTAAGGAATTTCTCTCATCTCTGTAAAGATTAATGTGAGCTTCTGATGGCATGTTTTATTAAATGGTTATATAATAATTAATGAGTGAAAGCAGAGTTTCCAAAAGCCACTAAATGCTTTAACAGGACGAGACCCAATGGCTTTCAATGGCATTTGTGCTTGCAAGTCACTCAGGTGCACTGGGAAATTTCACCTCTACTCCCTTATTCAAATGAGTGCCTCATTTACTCCATCAACATGACCTTGTCAGGCTACGTGGAAGAAACTAGGGGCAGGGGTGAAAACCATGAGCCCTCTAGGGAAAGGGTCCGTGTTTCCTCAACCTTGAGTGGAGGAGGTGCCAGCAGCACATGGCCTAAGCGAGAAATCTGTCAGCTGAGGAGCAAGCACCCAAGCACCAAGGACACCTGAGGAAATAACAGCACAATAATTCCTGTCCTGACTCTCCCAAAGCCTGCAAGAGGGAGGCACATCCGTCCCCGAGACAAGGCATGCCGGCAGGCCAGATAGAAATGCTGCTGGCAAGCTAGGAGGCCAGTGGGCCAAAGCTTAATAGGAAAACAGCAGTGATTTGTCTCCACCACTATTTATGTTTCAAGCACATGACAGGCTGTCAGTGGAAGTGAGTGCTGCTAAATTTACTGCTTCTCTGATCTCCGCCACAGTTGCATACTTGACAAGTCACTTCATTTGAAGGGCTAGGTGTTCGACTGGGCTTTCCTCCCCTACACTCTCCTCCAGTGAAAGCCACAAGCCAGCTGCCTTTACACTGCACACTCTTCCCCTAGGAGGCTATGTTATAAGGGTGTGAGTTTAGAAGCGAGGGACGTTCCCAGAATATTCATTTTTTTAACCCCGGTCTTATTCTGAGCCACTTGAGTGCAGATGTGTGTCTGACAGGACACACACGACTGAACTGAACTGAACTAACAACAGCTGGGTTCCAGGGGTGGGCACTCGGAGCCAGAGAAGGGGAGAGCGCAGCGTGCAGCAGCGAGTACCCGCTGGGTGTTGGGGGCGAGAGCTGCTGAGCATCATAAGGAGAGCAGTGCAAGAGCTCAGGAAGATGCGGGAGGGGGAAAGTGTCCGCAGGAATTAGACTCTGCACATGTGTATGCATGTGTATAGGTGGTGGAAAAACCACACGTGGGAGCCGGGGTGTGGAAGTATGACAGAGCACTAATGTGAGGATGTGCAGCGGGGAAGGATGGTAGTCAGGGAGAGAAGGCGAGAGGACAAGCACAGGGGTGTGCCTGTGGTCTTGTGTGCGGGCAGCGGAGCTGCACATCATGTGGGAGCATTTGCTCCTTCATTTCCTCTCTTTTTTGGAGGACTGCAGCTCAGAGTATCACTTGCCTCTGCTGTCCCAAGTGTTGTGTGGTGCCTGCATCCACGCTGCCTTACGCACGCCTGTGACAAAGCCTTTCAGAAGGTGGGACAAGAGAAGAGGCCTCATTAATGGCTGAAAACCTATAATGGCTGGTTTCAAACACTCCTGGAAAGCAGTAAGATGCTGCTGTTTCATGATGTGAACCATAAGAAACTCCAGCCCTTCCCTTTTTTTTATTATTTCTAATTTGTCCTCATTGCACTGCAAACACCTTCTTGAAGGGCTTTGGTCTTAGTTGCTTGGAAGCTGCTCTGTGCTTTATGCATCTGTGCTGCTGGGCAGCACCATATCTTCTCAAATGTTCTTTCTCCTTTTGGCCACAGATATCAAGTCAAGGTCGTCAGGAATATGATGTTATGAAAGACAGCCAAAGGGGACTGGGCACATCCTACTGCCCCAGCCACTCTCTTTCCTTTTATATGCAGTGGAGCTCTGCTTTCTCCTGCACATACTCTTGATCTCACGCACAAGATTCTTTCATTTTATTCTCTCATGCACACTCAGTAAATCACACGAGTGCGTGCACAGAAACACATACCCCTACACAGCGCGCCATGCAGAAGCAGGACACATCCTTTTTTTTCCCTGTCACAAGGGTTCAGACGATTGCAATTCTCCCTCAGGCCTTTCAGAATACGCTCTGTTTGCTTTTCCAGTGGTGCAGGCCAGAGGCCCTTGTTCTGCAATTGCTCCGCATAGTTTGTATGATTAAGTGTAGCATCTGCAGCTATATTAGCTGGGCTAATAGTGACAAGAGCTATCAATCTTCATACTTCAGCCAATAAACTGATCACTAGCTGGGGACAGAAATCACCCCTTTTCTCACATCACCATAACGTACAAACCGCATGCTTTATGAGGGTTTCATGTCGCCGTATGCACAAACCGAGGTTGCAAATGGGCCACTTCTCTCTCTCCTGGTAGTTGACAGTGCTGCAACACCGCCCTGTATCGACAGCAGGCACCACAGTACATAGCATACAGTCACCACAGTACATAGCATACAGTCACCACAGTACATAGCATACAGTCACCACAGTACATAGCATACAGTCACCCCTCCTTTACTGCAGCACCTTCTCCTCTTTACCAGCTTTGCCAGCGGAAGCATCTGCGATGGCTTGTCAATACTTTGTCCTCTCCCTGCTGATCCATGGATGCCAGTCACACACTGACAAAGGTTGCCCCTTTAGAAACCCAGGAGCGGATGGAGGGAAACAGAGAGAGGTGGAGTTTGTGAGTTAGGGACTGACAAATAGTTTTGGGTGTCTTCCATTCTTTCTTTGGTTCATTGCTTTCCAAAGCAACTTTTTTTATGAGTGGCTCTTCCAAGGCTGCTTTAAATTTTACCGGGGGTGGGGGAGAAACATGACAATCATGCCCTCCCACCTGGCCTCCAAGGACCAGGAACTCATCCACAGTAATCATCCGTGCCCTGTGGATGGAGGTCCTCTGACACTTTTACTGGATAACAGCCTCTCTTAATAATCCAGCCATCCAATCAAATTCCTTTTTATCACCTCTCCAATACCAATACTCTGTCTGAGCACTCTGTATAGGCGAGGACTCACTGGTAAAAAAAAAAAAAAATCCTGCAACTTCTGACCAAAAGGCATTGAAATAATATAGAAAAAAAAAGGTTTTCAAACCCCTTCTCCCAAACCACTTATTTCTCAGCTGCTCTCAAAACTGCTGTCCTTGTATTTCTAAGTCCAGCATTCCAAATGGGATGCTGGGTTTCATTAAAAAGCTTCCTGGCCTATGGGTTATGTCAATATCCTGGTGGAATTTTATGCCACTAATCTCAGCAGTCTGCAATTGCAGAACAGTTGAAGGAAGGGAGGAATGTTAACTACATTAAAATGGCACATTCACCTGCAGAATGTATTTCTTTTCGCTGCTTCAGGAGCAGAAGGTCCTGAGATAATTTTCAGGCAGTATGAGCTTGCACATGCAGGGGGATGCAACAAGCAGGAACGAGAGGGAAGAAGAGAGAATGAAGGAGAATGGAGAGTAGGGGAAGAACTGGCAAAACAACAACCAAACAAAAATAGCATAAAGAAGGTAGTTTGTGAGACACGAGTCTTCAGGAGAAGGACAGAAAAGGAAATAGATCAGGAAATGAGACACAGAGTAAGATACAGATGAAAGGTTGATTCAAAAAAATCAAGGGGTGCAGGGAGTTAGGGGAAGCAAGCAAAGCTCTGAAACAGGTGAATCACCATGGGAAGGCGGTGGGGAACGTAGTTAGTGTTGGCTGGGAATACAGGATACAAGGGGTAACTGAGGCCTGAGTCTTTCAGATGTGTTACTGTTATATTGATCTGTGGCAAACCATTTCACTGCTCACAGGCAATACAAGGCTGTTGGTGGCACTGCTGAGGGTCTCAAACACTTCAGTGGTATGTATACATGCACAGGACATACCAGTAGGAAGAGAAGTAGGTCCCCACGAAATGTGACAGTGAGGGCTTGGGACAGAGTGGGAACGTTTGGTGTTAATTCCTTCTCCTAACTTTCTGCCTGTTTCATCTCATTAGAGGCAGATAAAACACACTGTTAATTACCATCCCATATCTAGACAAAAAAGTGCTTGCATTGCTACCTTCTCAAATACAGAGAAGTCCTCTAGAAGGTTTTAATTAATAAACTTCTCTGTGTTATGAGACTCATGGATCAAAAAGGCAAGGAAGAAACCATAGTCCCAACCCCCAAACAATCTCAGCACTGTGGGAAACCTAGAAGATAATCTTCAGCACTTTCCATGGAGCCCTGGAAGAGCTCCCATCCATTTCTTTTCCTCTTCTTCCCCTAGGTTCTTGCTGAGAACAAGCCCTGGTTTGCATGGAGGCCAGTGTGGCTGCCAAAAGACTCATGGTGGAAAGAAACACTGTGAGTCTCTCCAGTCACTTGTCACTGGGGTCATTTGAGGTTTTGGTGCCCTCACTTGCAAATCTGTTCTGGTGGCCAAAGGCTCCTTACATCTCCCAGCTGTGTCAGTTTGTCATGCAGTGGATCTGAGGCACCTGACATATGCCCAAGAGGGAGCCTGTAAGCGGGGATGTGGCAGCAAGCTGCTTCAAGAGGGGATGAGAATGAAGCTCAACCTGCTGGAGACCATGGGTCTTCTCCTAACACAGAGTGGGAAATGGTCTTGCTGCTCTGTGGCCTCCTGAACATGCAGCTTGCCCAAAGAGGTTCTCATTTGTTATATATAATGGAAAGGCTGAGGTCTGCTATGAGGGCAAAGAGGTCTCCACTCAGATCTGAAAAATCGTGGCTTTTTCTACATCCCTCTCCTTTTTCAACTGTAGGGAGTCACGGGAGAGAGATAGAGGAAGGAGAAACTGAGATACCTATTCAGGTATTTCTTGACTTAACCCAAAAGCCTTCCTGAGCTCTTTCCAAACAGAAGTTGGCTGGAGGTGACATACAGCCCTCTAAATGTGAACCTCCTTGGGAAATTTGTGTGTGCTGCTCCTGCCAGCACGCGATGTTAACTCATATATCACTTGCTTAATGATTCAGGGATCTGAACACTTTAACATGGAACAGATAGTGAGTTGGAGGCAGGAAGGTTTGACTCCCCGTCTGTGTTTCTGTACACTCACTCATCCGCAAAAGCAGTTGATGTCTGTGCTAGCCCAAAGGCAAGCTGAGCTTTTTCAATTAAGAAAAAAAGAAAGAATAGACATTTAGGAGCCTTCATAAAGACAGAGATAGGTTGATGCTGGCAGAGAGTATCTAGCACTGCTTAGAGTCATGGAGAGGGACATGGTCTTGCTTCCCTTTCCAGGTGGGAATATTGCTCCCACTTGAGCTGCGGTGCCCATCACCAGGCCTGTGCAGGAGGGGATGCCTTAAGAGCTGGGGAAGGAACATAGGCTGTTGAAATGCTCACCTACATACTCTTCTCTGCTTTCTTCATGGTAGCTATGGAGGTGCTAGCAGCCTTTCCAGTTCCAAGACTGGAATCTAGGTGATAGATTAAATCTCAGTTTAGGCAAGAGTCTTTCTAGGGAATGAAGCTGCAGAAATTCCTACTGAGTTTTCTCAGGAGAAATGCAGTCTTAAGTTAGTTTCAGACTAATAGCCTAACACTTGTTCCTCTCTAAAAGCAGAAAATGCCCAAGGCATTTTTCTTGTGCTTGTGCAAAAGACACTGATCACAAACCTGTATACAGCACTACATTCTGGGTCCCTTCTGTAGGGAAAAATCAATACGCAAAATCACACGCATACACCCAGGGGGAAAAAGGCAAAAGATGAAAAAAATTTGTGTGCAGAGAGAACAGTCGCAGCTGTTTCAATTTATGAGACAAGAAATTGTATTTCAAAGAGCATACAGGAATTTTCCCCTTTGAAAAAGTTATTAACCAAAATTCTCAATAAACTTTATTCCATTTATATATGTCCCTCAACTGAAGGGCCCTTATAGAGATTATACTATATTTTACAGGGCTCTGCCCTTCCAAGAACAGCTCACAAGCCTCAGACCTAGCCATCCCAGAGGTCTTAATCACCTCTCCTGCTTTTTGACCTCCTGCTTCCAGTTTCTCACCTTTTTTCCCTTCTTCATTTCACATACCTCTTTTAGTCTTCTCACTTATTCCTCTTACCCTCTCTCCCTCCTCCTCTTCCCCTATTTTTTTCCTTTTTATTTTCCAGCACTTTTCGCCTTCCACTCGTGTATCTGCCTAAAAGACTAAAACCTGACTGTAACTCAGCTGAGCTATCACAATGACAAAAAGCATTCACAGAATAGTGTACTGGAGAAACATCTAGGAGAAGAATTCTTACACTTACAGCTTTGTTTTGCTTTTATAGTCGTCTGTTACATGGCAAACACATGTGGTGATTGCTCCAAGAGAGATGATGCCATATCACACCACATGTCTGCAAAAAGACTTCATTCTTCTACTTTGAAGCTGTAGGGAATTGAAACGGAGGAGGAAAAAGAAAAAAAAAAGGAGAAGAAGGAGGAAAGAAACCACTCTGCAAATGATGGAGTATATTATAGCTAAAGAGAAATCATGGGGAGATATTTGCAGCAAAGAATTTCACTTATGGAAGCTGGGCTGCTGGAAATTTCATTGAAGATGACCCACTGAAGATGTGTTTGATTTGAATTGATAAGGGCCACTGTCTGCTTGTACTTGTAGACCCTGGTGGAAAGCTCAAGGCTAATTAAAAAACTATTTCATATACTAGATTTGATGCTTAGGACAGTCACCAAGGAATCAGGAAGACAACAGAAGATATCACAGAGGTGTAAAAGAGGGAGTAAAAACCAGAGAAAGATGGTCAGTCCAGTAATCGCATGCATACCTGCTCTTAAAAATGGAAAACTTACTGTGGAACACACATCCATGTTTTACTCCCACTTGTTAACAAGCTATCAAGTAACTTAAGGAGATGAAAGGTAAACCCATGAAGGGAAAACAATAAACCAAGCAGTTATATAAATAAAGGACACTATTTTCTTCTTAAACCTCTCTCATCGCTGGAGGAAAGACAGGAGCCCAGCTGGCCCGCTGCTCTTTTTCTGGCAAGGCTTCTCTTAGACACATCCTCTGTGTCCTGTTGCTTTCCACTTCTATCTCACAGTGTCTGAACCCACATTTTTCAATACTTATATTTGCGTGCGGTCAACTTTATATAATGCAATTTTTATGCAGCAGCCTGGAAATGAAAGTATAACAAGCACTGCAAAACTTATACTCTCTTCATTAAAAAGAGAAAAATCCTCCTTCAGCAAATATGACCTCGTATCTGCATCTCCCTTTTGGACAATATATACTGTGCTATACATACAATGGAAGCAATAAATAAGCCATTATGTAAAATGAGGCTTTCTAATAGGGCAGTGAGTGTTTGGCATGCAGTCATCGATTTAAACATCAGCCAAACAGGCAATGATTAAAAGATGAAAAAATGCCTGGTGGCCTCACTCAAGAGCCCAATCAACACATTACAAAAAAAAACCTTCCACAGTTTTTGTATAGTAACTCCCTGGATAACTCCTGCTGAGGAGGGTCCAAGATGCTGCCCTGTGAAGCATTTGACCCTGCTGCCCAAAACCTCTCCACTCAGAAAATAAAAGACTTCAGCTTCCACAGTTTTCAGTCTTGTGCTTTCCCTAGCACAGAAGTCATGGTATAAATCAAACAAGAGCTCAGGCTTCTTCAGCAAGCAATGGTCAGTATCCACACCAGTAAAGAGAGGGTCTAGCCTTGGATGAGGGCTGCTGCTATTTAGCACTATAAAAGCAGTCTTTTTCTGTTGCCATTGCATGTGCCTACCTTCACTGGTCAAGGAACCCTTCTTTGTATCCTGAGATACCTACACATGCTCATAAGCCTCTCTGTAGCCAACCTGCAACCCAGTGTCAAACAAGCTTATGCTGAACTACTCAGGGTTTCGAGGTCGAACAAAAACAAATTGGAAAGAATATATCATACTGGAGACAGTCTTTAGAGTGAGCATTCTATGAGCCTGACATGGAAGTAACTGACCATCTTACTGATTTGCACAATGCTGCTTCTCTTTCAATTCACCTGCTCTTAACCAGCTGATGGAACTGTCTCAGGAGACTCCCTGGTTCGGAGTTCACCTCCACGCAGCTCTTCCTGTCCATCTCCTCTTAGTAACCAGCCTTTCTTTTGCAATTCCCTCAGTATGAATAAGAATATCTCTGCAGGGAAAAGTCATCTTTCTCTGCAGTCCTCAGTTTAATACTCTGACATGGCATCAATATCCTGCTGCTATCTCTTCCTCTTAATTAAGTTCTACCTCTGCCTTTTATGCCCCTTCTCCTTAAGTCGTTCAATTTTCCTCTTCTCTCTGGCCCGCTTCACCCTTCCTGGTGGGGTTCGGGTTTTTTTTTCTTTCCCTTCCCTTTCCTCCTCTCTTGGAAACTTGCCAGCGATACAGCAGAAGGGAGCACACCGAGAAAGGTTAGGCAAACACAACATTATTACCAGAATCAGCAACATATTGCTCATTAAACATTTAAAATCAACAGTTGCTGGCTTGATCTGCCAATATTGTGAGAAATGCCAGTTTTAGCTCAAGGTGCCTCTTGTTTCCAAAATGGCTTTATTTATGATGTGGGAGCTGGTGGCTGCCAGAACAAAACCCTACCTCCAGCGGCCAACAACACCCAAGCTACAAGCGGCTACGCAGAAAGTTCCCCAGCGAGCACCAATCACTTCTGCCTCCCCATCGCCCCCGCTGCTTTCCAGAAACAAATGGATGTGTAAGAGCACAGAAATGTGTTTGCAGGAGATAAATTATTTATCTGAAATTTACTGTTGTGAAGTCAGCGTAATTCTCAAATCCGCAGACATATTTTATGCACTGATAGGATGTTTCAAACAGGGGCATTTGGACTCGTTTCTTCCCTCCTCCTGCAAGTATTAACGCAATAATGCCTCACCTGGAAAAGAAAGAGCTGGTGCTGGAGCTGGAAAGGCAATAGGATAATATGCTTGTAGTTTTGTATTGTGTCCCAGTAAACAAACCAGCATAACGCTCTTCCCACCCTCCCTCAAGTCTCTCTGATAACTTGCCTTTATTTTTTCTCCCAAGTGTACATTTGTTGATGGATTCAGTAGCTGAAAAAGACAAGCTTTATGCCGTATCAGGTACAAACATCACTACAGCAGGCAAATCCCAGAGCCCTCCAGCTCTTTCAGTATCCTCCCTCCTGCCCTGCAGCAGTCCTCGCCCTCCCAAACCAGATCACTTCTATACCCACCCACATGCCTACTGCTACGTGGGCACTCCCCTTTCTTCTGCTGACTTCTGGGACATTTCTGCATCACTTGAGGCCCATCAAATGTCACACTCTTTCAGGAGTCCCTTGGGTAGTCCAGGCTATCCAAAACCAAGCCACTGACAATGTTATGAGTAGGTATCCAAACTGAGAATTCTTCTTTCTAGAAAATAATTTTAGGAAATTTTTGCCAATTATTCTGAAGGGAACAGAGCTGATTCCCGGGTCTTGGTGTGAAGATCTATTCACTCTGATTTGTGTTGGTTTGAAGCATAAAAACTAAGATTGTCTTCTGCTAAGGCAGGAGTAAAGAGGTCAATTATAAACCACACAGTTCACATAGCAGATAATCAGCCCAACATTTCTGACAAGCTCTTGCCCACTGAGCGGTAACAAGTCCCAGAGATGCTCGCAGGCACCCTTCACTTTAAGCCAGTCAGAACGGAAATGAATATGGCCCGGCCTTGTCTTTCCCTTTGTTCTGCACAGGTGTATTTAAATCAGTACATGCTCAAAGAGAAGCAAATGGCTTGCTCAAGGCTCTAGTAAATCCAAAAGGCAGCAGTAAAGACTGTGGTTTTCCAGGCTGTAAGCAATCATTTCTGAGAAATCAGATGGAATACTTCCAACAATCCAGAGTTCCTGCAGAGAAGTCCCAAAAGCTCCTCATTTTAACAATAATTCTGTAAGTGGATGCACTCCCCCACCTGCCACTTAAGAAGCCTAATCACATACCAGATCCTCCACTGTAGTTGGCCACTGCACAGCAAAGAAAAAGTTGGCAGTCATTTCCACTGAAACATAGCCTAAGCATCTTGAAACATTGCCACTAGAGTTTACAGAGGGAAAAGAAAAACAAGAGTCCTTTTGATTTAAAAACAGTTATCCTCCTCCTTGCATCTGGTGTCCCTTTTGTCTGCTAATCCAAACAAACACCTGACCTGTGGTCAGATAAAACATACTGAATTCTCACTATTAGGAGCAAATTTTCACTGTGGCTACAAATAGCTATTCTTGTGCGCTGTTTGATATTCCACGGGAAAGACAGAGCCCCTCTTCCCACCCTTCCCAAGATAATCACCAGCCACTGCTGTCAACAGGACTGCAGGGCCCTGCCCATGTCAGCCCCAAAGACCATATTCTTACATTTTCACTCTGTGGCAGCAATTGATGGTGAAAAATTGCTGCTGCAGTAACCCAGATACTAGGCAGCCACCAGAAACCTCAGTACACAGCCCCTTTATGGTAGAGCACCATGGATCCAGTAAGACCTGGATCACACCTGGCAAATGATCCTCAAAGAGTGGGTCAGGCTGTGACCCACCTACTCATCTTAAATAGAAATGGAAGTTTCACCATTAACCCAGGTAAGGAAGTGTCTGTGGGTCACATTCCACCTTTCTAGGCTAGAACTGAACCAGAACAGCCCTCTTGCTTTATCTGAGTCATCAAAATAGGCAAATTTTTAACCAGCCAATGACTTGACCAACCAACGACTGTAAAGAATGGATAGCACACGTGTATCTCTTGGATCTGTAAAGAGTACAGCTAGTAAAAAAACACCTAAACCCAAAAGAAACCCAAACCCTTTTGTAATGAGGACACAGGTGATCTAAGTTCTACGTATGCCAGATAATTTAAACAGAAAAAAAAGCAAGTCTGAATTTCTAGGCGTGGTACCATGACCTGAGAGAGCAGCTACTTAAAACAGCAGTACGCCCATGCTAGAAACCCAGCAGTGGTGAAATGATTTGCTCAACTTGCAATATAGCTGTAGCTTTAGGCAGTACAATGATTTAACTATTTAATTGTCTGGAATCATTGGCCTAAAATGAGTGTTCAATAAATCTGTCCCTTTATTAAGCCAGGAAGTTCCCCTAGTCCCCACGGGTTACAGCAGCCAGCAGACCCTTGTGCTCCAAAGTGATGCTGCGCTGCGGAACTGTATCAGGGTCAGAAAAATCTCACAACATCCTCCCGAGAGGGTTTGCTGAGGGCTTGATCCTTCAGGGCACAGGACTCTGTAGATGCCTTCTTTATCTGAGCAAAGTGTGATAGTTGTGAAGGGGCAACTTCTTATCGATTTGGTTAAAGTGATGTTACCTATCCTCTGCTCAGCATTCTCACATTATTTCAAGAGTGCTGTGTTTCTGTCAGTATAGACAGATTCACAGTAAAGTAAAAATCAAAATAAGCCAGCCATGTGCACCTCCGGAACAGGGTCAATTTTAAAATTACACCTTTGGTTAAATGGGTGCAACTTCCTCGTGTAGCCAAGCCCCTGAGCTCCCTTTTTAAGAATAGGTAGCACACCAAAAGCTATTTTCTTATGAGAAACCCCAGAAATAAGTTTCAGGCCTCAGAGAGAAGGATTAATTTGCTAGTAATGAAAGTGACACACAGGGAAAATGTAAAATCAATCTTGTGTTTAAAGGCAGAACAACACTGGCTCCACTTCCTTTTTTTTTTTTCTTTCCCTCTCCCTCGCTTTTCCCCCCTCTCCCCATAGTGGCTTGTTACCACCGAGCATATATTATGCACATTACCCACAAGCCTCTGCTCTGTTTAAATTAAGAAAAGAAACAGTGTTTTTAATCAATCTATTTGCACTCTTCTGCCACAACTCACAAAAGCAGTTTGATTTCTTTTCATTGCTCTCAAGAGAGCTGAACACAGATGACTAAAAAAACCACTGCAAACTAGTAATAATAATAGCAATAGTAGTAATAATTACAGTGAGCACCCCCCTCCAAGTAAAAAAAAAAAATAAAAAGAAAAGGAGAGGCACAGTTAGCCAGTAAAACACAGACTACATTAAAAAATAACAGGTTAAACTTAAACAAACCTCAGTGATCTGGCTCCTTCTGACTTTGGCCATCCCTCCCTTGTGTCACTAACATCTAAGATTAACTGCAAAACAACAGAGGGACTTTTCAAACCTTTAAAAACCAGATTGTCTGCCTGCACCTTTTCTCCAGTTCCTGGCAATTCTGCTACATGCACATTTGGAAATGAAGTTGTTCCCAGGAATTCAGACCCTATCTTGGGCTTCATATACTCTACTGTTCAAATGCTAAATTAAAAATAGCAGAGAAATGTTTAGCTGGTTTTGCCCATAATGAATCACTGCCATAATTAGTTCTACCCTCCAGATCTAGCAAGTGCTAATTCTTTCCTTCTTTCTCTAGTAAGGCAACAGGAGGAAAACCAGCCCATCACTTAACCAGACTGTATCATGCTGAGAACTCCTGCTCAGTTTTCTATCCATGAACAATTTTACACGGGGAAAACCTTTTTCTCTCCCTTTCTTCCACAAATGAAGAGAAAAGAAGATCAGTCAACCCAAGAAGGAATCTTTCCCCATTGCTGGACCTCTAATGGGAGGAGACCTTGTATACACAGAAAATGGCTCCGTGCTGCAGACGCTCTTCTGCCCCCTCCACCACCCTAAGGCAGCACCCCACTTCTACATCTGAAACACCAATCCCAGGGCAGCTACTGCTAGATGTATGCACATACTTTATGTTCCCAGACCTAAATATTCCCCAAGTCTCCCGCATTTTAGATTCCTGGACTGAACTGTTCCGGCGGTAAAGATCCTGCCAGCATGGTGATATGTCTTTCTGCTCCAACCCAGATACATAACTTGTCCCTTTCAGCCATATCAAAGACATACACGGTACATTAATGCTAAATTATATTCACAGTTCAAACTGTGAAAAAGATTTACTATTCAAAGAAGTAAAGCCAGGGACCATGTCCAAGATACAAATCTAGATGCTAGTTCAAAACTTAAATGCACAAGTATTTTGGGTTGTCAACACCTTAGGGTTTGGTTTATACTTATCTTTAACCAAAATACTGCCATTTTCCCCTGCGGCTTTAAAAGTGGAAGAGAGGAAGGGAAGATATTGGTTATCTTCCTAATTGCTTCTTTGTAGCAGCCATCTGCATAGAAAATAACGCTGGGATTTGCCATGGGCTTTAAGAGAATTAGATGCTCTCTATGCACACAAAGTCACTTGCTCTGGATGGCTAACTCCATTAGGCTATCTGGAAAATCCCAGCTAACTAGTAACTCTCAGCAGTGCTGGGAAAAGGAAATGAGAAGGAGTATGACAGTCTAATGGTACTGCTAAAAAGTAGTGACCACCCTCAGTACTGGCAGGCACTCTTCGAACTAGGGCAAGCACCATTTCAGAAGCAGCACGGAAATGGCAGGGTGGGTGCCACACACACAAGCACATCACAGCATATCTCCCGATTCTTGCTATCAATATGTGGCATTAGAGACCACAAAGGCACAATTTCTTGTAGACACAGCGAAGAAAAGAAAGTGCCTGGGGAGCTTCGGAGCCTGGGCTGGTTGCTACATGGCTGAGCGACCACTACCACATGGGAAGGGCTGCAGTTATTTTCCAGGCAGAGAGCAAAAGGTGCTGTGTTGCAGAGCTCTCCTGCTGAAGAGCCCTAGACAGGAGAACTCCTTGCAGGTAATCAGGAAAAGCATCAGCCTCACCATGTTTGGAGCACGCTGTAAGAGGGGTCTCTTCACATCCCCTTTTCTCCTCTAATAGAACTGAAGCACTAGGCTCTGCCAGTATGCACTGGGGAAGAAGCAGCTATCAGCTCGTGTAGCGGAAGCAGAGGAACAGCAGGTCTAGGGTCAACGTTAAGGACTCTGACTTGATCCGTGTAAACCCCAGGCAGTCAATCAGTGCTAAGTCTAGACCACAGTGCAAACTACATACAGGTCTGAATGATATGAACTTTCCAATGGTGAGGGAAACTATCAGATGAAATGATTGTGTGGGCAAGTTCATATTTTTGGAAGCAGCTAAAACTGCGCCAAAAATTACTTGCTTTTAAGAGGCTCAGTCCTTCAACCCCAACCAACCACTGTGTCTATGTTACCAACACTGCAGTGCAGAAAGAGCAGATACAGATACATACAGATATAGCAGATACAGAGCAAAATGGAGCTGGAAGCCTGCTGTTTATGCTATGTACACTAAAGAGGTTTATTTGGGAGTAGACCTATTTGGTAGTAGACCTATTCAGGCCCCATGGGCTGACCACCACTAGCAGCTGGTGAGTCTGTGCCTCTCTTGGTTTAGCTTTGAAGACAGCATTGCCCAGAGACTTTCCTGCAATAGGAACCAAAGCAAAGAGATAACTGGGAGATATGCTTCCAAAGCACGGTCAGGATTCAAACTCAAATGCTAATATAGACACATGCCATACCATATGTTGCACTGCACTTAATAAGTGATACATTTCTACATATAAAACATGATTCAAAATCAATTCCCTTTGTAATTATTTACACCCAGGGTGAAGAGTGCATGAGAGCTGTCAATACATCACTGTACCAAGTGCAAAAAGAGACCTTACTGCCTCTACTTATGTGCAGGAAAATCAGATTGGTTTCCAAGATCCTGACTTCCTTCTGATTCTGCACATCCTCAGTATAACCTCCCTCAGTGATTCACACTTCATATGCCCCCTACATTCCAGTGATTGCCGTTAAAGTCTATTTAACAAGAATAAATATTGAGCATCACAACTCAATTATTCTGCAATCTCCATGTCCAAAAATTTATCAGAGCAGAGATTCCCATGATCCTCTGCCTTAGGAACATCATTCCCTCTCCTTTAAAATTCCTGATTATAGACAGAAGACTGTTTGTAAAAGTGAGATGGTAGAAGTGATTCCCTGTGTGATTCATTTGTTTTTTAAGGCAAAGGGAGCTTTTCTCAAATGCCAGAAATACAGGAGGTTCATCAGAGAAGACTCCATCCACCTCATCCACCACTACCAGCAGAAACAATCCTTCCACTGGAAACAGGGGTATTTCTGAGGATGGTGCACAAGGTGAAAGAAAATTTCCTTCACCTTCTGTTCCACTGGGTCTGTGAGGTTAAGAGAAATAGGTAGCTGTTTACATGTGTAAAGAAAGTAGATGAGACTCAAATACAGAGATCTATGCTGCTGTGTGAGTGTACATTCACAGAGCAAAACAGAGATTAATGGAGAAAAATCTATCACCTGCTATTGGGATTTCCTATAAAATAGAAATCCTTTAGGATCTCCTAAGCAGAGACAGAACTCCCACCTCACAGGCAACCTGGGTTTATCACTGACTTGCTGCAGTGCAGAACAACCACATGCCAGCAGGCCCCTGTTTCAGTAGCCTTAATGCACCCCAGCAGGCACAACAAGGTCCAGAGGTAGTTGGGAGTTTGCTTCCTCTCCTAGGAGCAGAAAGTATCCTGGTTGCTCCTCTTATGTGGCTCCTGGAAGCTTTGGAAGAAAGGCTTCAGTAGCAAAGAGCTTCAGTTGTCTCCTCAAGATTTTTGAACAGCAGGTAGTTCAAACAGACTGCTCAAGTCTGAGGCATCTACGGTGTTAGGGCTGAACAAGAGAGGGAGAAGAAATGCTCTTTAGTGCATGGACATGTGAAGACTTTTGAAATCTACACAGTATTTTCTCTCCTGCTGGGTTTCATTTCCTAGTGAAGAGCTATCATTATATATATAAATGCCAGCTCACATTTTCACCTAACATTCACATTTCTAAATTCCCATGCCTGCTGCACAGATGCTCCTGGTGGGACATTTCCCTCCTGAAGTTTTGCTATCTGATCACCATCATAAGTAGATCCAAGAGCATGCTGCTGATAGACGATGCAATGGACAAAATGCTTCCCAGATGTGACTGCTACAGCCCCATCCACGCAGTGCAGCTGATGGAGCCTTGCTGACATTCTCTGGAAGGGCAATCAAAAAGCAGGTTTAGGAATAGGAGCCAAAACCTAGCAAGCTCTCTGGAGCTCTCTGGTGCTCCTGAAGCTCTTCTGAGTACTGCAAAAGAGCTCTCTGTGCGTGTACATACGTATGTACGCACATACACATAGGTGTTTCTGCATGTGATGGAGGACTTGGCTTTACATGAGGGGGTGAGGAATATGCCCTCCTTTTCTTCCTCCCCCACTCAGAACAATATAAGTAGCTGGATTTTATTTTCCTTTGCATTTCCTCTAGGTTTTCTTAGTTTGTGAAGTCCACAGGGCAACATCCAGGGCTTTAAATCACAGCAAAGCCCATGGCACTAGGTGGAATGACTTGGACAGACAGTGCATTGTACACAATACAGCTCAGTTTTGAACTGTATCAGCCTCTGTTATCTCAATCCTCAGCTTCCTACAGCTTTGGCAGTTCTCCTTCTCTTTCTATTTACATCTTTGTTCCTAAAGCTGTATCAAGGCACCTGGGGCTTCACCCACAGTGCCCTTGCTCCCTAAGCCCTGGGCTCCCTATCCCCAGCTCTGCCAACAGCCCTAGAAAGCACTAAGGAGAAAGAGAATGGAGAAAATACTGATTTTATTGTAGCGGGTGGGTTTGGTTGTTCGGTTTTTTTTCCTACTTCTTTTCTTTTCAGGATCCTCTCCTGGATGACTGGCTAACTGCCTGGGGTCAGCAAACAACTGCAAAACATTGGGTACCAACAAGACAGAAGAGGAGGGAAGAGCAGGAAGTGCTCTGACTGAGGTGTTTATACCTTAGTGCAGTCACAGTTACCATGCAACTGGGATCAGTGGAGCAAAGAGGGGGGTGCTCCCTGCAAGGAAAGCTGTGAGCAGCTCTCAGCCCGGCAGACTCAGAGCCAGCAGACTGCCACTGCCACCTACCCCAACTCCCAGGGCACCCCAAATTCATTCCTCCATCTGCCCGTGCAATGGGATGCACTAAGATGTCTCCTGCCTCGGCTGGCACCTGGGCTGGGTGGGCCAGAGCCCTGCAGAGCTGCCAGGGGCTCAGGGCAGGGAAGCAGAGCCCTTTTGAAGTTGTCAGTGCCGCTGTTCGTGGCACTCCAGACAGAGAAAGAAACCATCAGCTGGGACGGAGGTAAGGGGCCGGTTTTGTTTTCTTTCACAGGCCGCTCCGAGCCAACAGCGGGCTGCAGCAGTGTGGGGGTAGGAGGCTCTCGCGTTCAGGCTGCCTGCCCCGTGCTGGAGGATGACGAGTGCACCTCAGCCAGGCGATGTGTGACTGGTGGGCTGCAGGACTGCTCTCGGGGGACGCAGCCTGCACCACGCCGGGCTCCCCGAGGCTGGTGGCCGGGTCCCGCAGCCGAGGGTGGAGGCCATTTGCAGAGACGAGGCTAAAGAAATGGCTTCCTCCGTAGCGCAAGGCAGCCAGCTGCCGGCCTGACAAAGGCCATCGCCACAGGCCAAAACCACAAGAAGAAGATGCCTGGAGAGGCTAAGCTTGTAGTGCTGCTGTGAAAGCCCTTCCCTGTGTTAAGCAGCGAGATGGGCTGACAGCACCTCGAGTTTACAGGTGCTCACAGCCACCCAGCCAGGCAGCCTCTCAGGTTTACCCTGGCATCTCCCTGACACTGGGTGCCGCACTCAAAGCCCTTTTCCCTTTGCAGGACATTCTTCCTTACTGCTGGGAGATGAGGCAGGAGAAGGGGGATGCCGGTGCCAAGGTGCCCACGCTCCCAACAGCTGTACCTCTGTAAGGCTGCCCCCAGCCTGGGTTCATTGGTGCTGCGAGGCACGCAGGCTGCTGTGTGCCTCACCTGGTGCTCCAGTCTCTCCCCACCCTGGGGCTGGCAGACACTCAGTGTCGAGCCCGAGAGGTGCTCCAGCTGAAAAAATCTAGGACACAGCAGGGGGCTGACAGGCAGGTGGAAGAAGAAACAGATGTGGAGTCGATGTGGTATGAGGACTATGTTTGACCTGCAATATAGCCAACATCAAAATCAATCTACCCACTGTAGCTGGTCATCCAGCCCTTTGCTACCTCCCCCCTTGGACACCTACAACAACATATTATTCTTCCCTTCCTCTGACAGACTGATCTGCCTGTTTTGTTGCTGCATCTGTTTACCCTTCCTCTTTATTCCTCACCTGCATCTCTCCTCTCCTAATCTTTTTTACTGTATCTTTCTTTCTCAACTTCATTATGGTTTCCCTATTTTATTTCTTACACTCTCTCTTCCCCCTTGTCTTTCAGCTGCCTCTTCTGTCCCTCTCTTCCTTCATCTTATGGGTCTAGCTTTCTAAGCCAGCTAAATACCTACCCATCCTTCCATCCTTTCACTGTGACCTGTATCTGTGTGCTGTATCTATTTATTAATTTCCTATATAGCAAACACTGGCAGTTTTGTTGGCTTGTTTCTCCCTCCCTCTCCCCATCATTATGAGAAAATAATGAGCTGGTTGGTCTGTTACTGGTCGGAGGGGGAGGTGGGTAGAGAAAGGAAGGGCACATGGAAACAGCAAGCAAGGTGCCCCGGATAGTTTGCCTGGGAAGGTCTCTTTCTTCTTTGCCCACTGTGGCCTCATTTATATAAGAATGTGGTTGCTTTTACTGTATATTATTAGAAAGCCTAAGAAAGCAATCATTCTGCAGACGAGGAGGCAAGAGAAACCATTAGGAACACAAGGGCTCTTTGCTAATCATTACCTGAGACTTGCCCAGGGCTGGCAGCTAGGAAGCAGGTTTATGATTGTCTCCCATGGCCCATCATGTCTTTACATGGGCATTTTTCAAACGCTTCCTTAGTTCTGGACATTTGGAGGAAAATTAAACAGTAAGCTAAGGGTTGAAGTAAGATATTAAAAAAAAAAAAAAAAAAAAGAGGAACAGTTCTCAGTTGGTGACAAAGCCTCCACTACCTCTTCCAGGCTCGTGGTCCCACTGCATCAGTCACTGGTTTATTACTGCTGCCATCTGCTCACCATCCTTGTTTGTAGCCTCAGACCCTCTCTTTCAGGTTAGTAACACCACCGCCTCCTGCCCAGTCACAGACATTGTCCCTGATCTCAAATCCTTTTCCTTCAGCCCGTTACAGCTTCACTGCCTTCCTAATGCCCTTCCTATCCATGTTCCCAAAGTGATGTCTATCACAGCAGTCACCAAGAGCCCACTTCAAACTCACCCGTGCCATCTGTGCTTTGACAGTCTCCTTTAACCCTCCGCAAGTGCTAGTGAGCACCTGCCAAGGGGAGAAGCAAACAACATACCTCAACACTCAGTGGTAGCTCAGCAGTTAACTTAAAGTTGACCAGGCAAAAACTTAAGATGTTAAGCAAAATATTTTTTATCCCCTCCTCTTAAAATTGGCCTGAAATATCATGACAAGCATTATTTATCTTATTAAGTACACTACATTAACCTTGCAAATATGCTAATGCACAAAAGGCGCTGCCTTAGCAGCTTTTTAGAATAGGAAATTAACCATGTTCATCAGAAAGCTTTTAATTATTATTATTTCTTAAATGCTGGCGTAATGCAACAGTGCTTCTTCTGCCAGGGGTGCCAGAGGAAAAAGATGAGGGACATACACCACCTTCCTAACAGCTGTCCCCAAAAAGGCAGCGTGGGTATTCCTACCTGAGCTACGCATTAAGCAACAGCTCTGCCCCTCAGCTGCACTGCTGGCACAGAGGGGAAGAGCTGGAAGACCAGGCAGGCAGAGGAGGGAAGATTAAGCTGAGTGCTTTCACCGAGGTTTAGCTGTAGCACTGAAGAGGATGTAGGTAGAAGAGCTGCATGCTGGGGAAGGGCTGCAGAGAGCAGAGGGAAGGGGCCACGTTCTTTGCCCAAGGTGAGCTTCCAGGAGCTCCCTGAACATCCGGTGCAAGCCCAGATCTAGGAGAGCACAGAGAGCCCGACACTCGCCTCACTTGGCACTGGCTTTTGCAAATAACATATTTGGACTCAGCAAGGTGTCTTGTCACCCTGTCTCCCTGTGCAGTCAGTGGAGAGGGAGAAGCTCTCCAGGGAGCCACTCATGCCAGTCTCGGGCCAGTATGATGGCTCCACTCTGCCAGTGCCTCAGGCTGAGAGCCCAGTTCTGACAACAGAGCTGGGGCAAAGTCTGCATGTTTGCGACAGCCTCTGTGGTGGTCAGGGTGACAGCAAGATGCACTCCTGCACTCTCTCAGCTGCTGGCAGAGGTTTGAGCTGGTGCCATCACAATTTCTTGTCCCAAGGACACGGCCACACTACACGCTGAGTCTGCCACAGTCCGAGCACATCTCTCTGATCTGGAGTGCCTTGTCACCTCAGCTGGCTGTGCCAACCCTGCTGCAGCGAACCCTGCTTCTTACTCCACCCAGACAGCCCTTTCTGATGGGTTTACAGTGAGACTTTGCTTCTGCATCCCTTATGTTCCGGCTGCCATTGCTGCCTGTAGCTCCTTTCAGGGCAAGCTCAGCTCAGCTGGCACAGGCAGTGCAGTCACAAACGTCGTTTCTGACATTTCTGGGGTCTTTTAACGGTGGTGTTACTGTTGCAGGCTGAGGGCAGCTGCTCCCACAGCTACTGCAGCTTGCTAGTACTCTGCAGACAGCAACACCCAGGAGATAAGGCCAAGGAGCACAGCTCTGCACCATCGTGCCTGCTATCTCCCTAAGCTTTTTAAAAGCTTTTATGTTTTGTTTTGGGTTGGTTTTTTTTTTTTCCTAAGTAAAATCTTATGAGGGCAGATTTAGCCCAGTATCCAATGTCTTTCTGGAGTGTGCTCTGATAAAGAAAAAAATCATCCCCCGAGCAGCGTAGAGGTGAGGGAGCTTATCCCATGCCACTGCGTGGGAAGTGTCACAGCGGGATAAGCCAAGGGAAATCAAAAGCTCAGAGATTTACCCAGACACAGAGAAAGGGATGATATTATCCACTATGACATTACATGTTCTTTCAGTAACACAAATCAGCTTCCATCGGTCAAATGCTGCTCTCGTCTGACATGATAGCCTTCCCGAACAGACTGCGCAGTGCTGCAGGAGCTCTGAGCATTTCTTTCGGTTTGTTTGTTTTCCCGTTGTAATTATTTTTTCTGTAGTCATCACTCCAAGGCTGTCTTTCTGCTTGGAGAGGCTGAGGCAGCAGTAACTGGGCACAAACCCACAGATGGCTCTCCGAAAGCATCTTGGACCGGCATATGGCAAATAAGGAGTTGCGTGCCCTTTTCTCAGTCAGCAACAACGTGCTGCTCCCTACGGTGCTTTCTGATGGGTGATGCTTGGACAGCACAGCTCTGCTGGCCTTCTCAAAGCTGGCATCTGCACTGCCTCCTCTTGGACTGGATCTGCACTAGAGTGAGCGTCTGATCGGCTTTGGCTGGCTTGGAACACAGCTCCAACATCTCCTGTGATGGAAAGCCTTAGAGGACAACTATTCAGCTACAGCCAAGGACACGCTGCTTAGACATCTGCCCAGTCCTGGGGTTTCAAAGGCAAAAATCAAACCAGTGATCAGGAACAACACCGACTGAACTAAAGGAAGTCTGAATGCACCTCATGCAGATTTTTTACCTGCTGTCCTTTGCACACCTGACCTTTCTTATGGCCCTGGGACCCATATGTTAGAGACCCTGAAGTTCCACAGCCATGGTTAGCAGGAAGTGAAGGAGAGGCATCCTCCTCCTTCTAAGTGCTCCTGTGCCTCTGACAGGTAGCCCCAAAGCAACACCCTGCACCCAGACCCGTGTGCACACACTGCTGGAGCTACATGAGTGACATCTTTGAGACAACCATTTCCTCAGTCCCCAGTCATATCTGGGTTATTTGGGCCCAAATTGCCCTCGGCTGCACTCAGCTGACCATGGCTTTGGAGAGGAACAGTTGCACCACCAGTGCTGAGAGACGGATCTGTGGGAGGTGTAGGGAGGGAAGAAGAGATTTCCATGGGGGAGCATGTGGAAACAGAGACTAAAGATGGAGGCTTACACATATAAAATAAAAAGTTTCTTGTTCCCAAAGAAAGCACAAAAGGTGACGGCAAAGCCATCTTTGCCCATGACAGTGTTTTATCATCCTCTTGGAAACCCTGCCAGAATTGCTGTCATGGAAGAGAGAGTGAGGGGTGCTGGAGGCACAGCTGCTGGCATGTCCCCTTCCTGGACATCATCCTTCTCTGATCTTCCAAGTAATGAGTCACAAATCACAGCCCTATGTTTCTCGGTGTGCTCAGGCGATGCTACATAATGGAGCATCAGGCAAATATGGAAGAGGTTTCAGGAGAGATGGAGGAAGAAGAAGGAGGAGGCATCTGGGTGGGGGGAAGAAGGGAGCTATGGTTGCAGAAAAAGGTAATTTACTGACAAGAACGCAGCAATTTATGTTAAGCTACTATGACTGGACCAGAGCCCTCCCTTTCATCTCCAACTTATTTCCTCCTTGCTAGTTCAAACCGTGGGCAGCACAGGGCCTGCCTCTCTACCTCTGCGTTTCAGTGGATAGTGCTGACTTGGGAGGCTAGAAGAGGCCACCTTTATCAGCAGGGCCTTCATCTTGGCTCCCTTTTCCCCTGACAAGCCCAGCAGCATCCCAGCTTGCCAGTGGCGGGAGTACAATTGCAAACCCTGTAACTATAGCCAAGCTTTCAGCATGAGGTGTGAGGTAGGGAGGTCTCTCTTTTTATCTTGGGGCACTGTAGCAACAGTTTCCTTTCATCCCAGTCTGCTGACAGTAAATGGGTGTTTTTCAGTCTTATTTACTCCCCTCAGATTTTATGGGGTTTTTTTTCTCTCTCTTTTTTTTAAGATTCCTGGCACTCACGGTTGGTACAGCAAGAATATACTTGCCAGCTGAGCTCTGTGCAGTGCCATGAGCACTTACATATGGCTATGTACCTCAATTCTGTGGGGAAAACTGCTCCAGAGGTGGACACCAGCAGTGCTAAAGGAAACGAATGAGCTGAACTGGCTCAGCCCTCCTGTCCACTACTTGATACTCCCTCTGCTTGCTCTAGAGAGGGGCCTGCTCTGGTTGCAGGCCAAACAGCAGAAAAGCTGCCGAGAGGTTGTGGGAACTCCCTCAGGTTTTGATTTTTCTACTACTCAGTTAAAACAGAGGTTTGAAAACTTTAAAGTAGACCTGGGCACTCAGGGTGGAGGTACTGGCAAAAGACTACGACAGGAGCTAGAGAGCAATACTGGAAAAGGGAGAAAAGAAAAAAATAAATAATTTTTTTGATAAACAAAATATTATTCAATTCTTTTTTTTTTTTTATGCAGGAGCAAAGAGTGTGCTGGCCTGCTCTTTCCTGATGGTGTAGCCTCTCATCTGGCACGGCTCCCTGGGGGGATGCCTGCCTCCTGTGCAGTACCACCACTTTTCTGTAAGCAGAAGCCATTTGGCTGAGGAAGGGTAATGCAGGAGCATAAGGGGAGGAAGGCAAAGGGGAGGAATAAGCTCACCCCCAAACCTTAGGCACCCTTCAGCCAATACACCATCCAGAATGCCTCCACCTTCAGCCTCAGCAAGGGGGTTCCCAGAAGACAACTCCTAGACACCAAGCAGGCAAGGGATGGGTTAAGGTGGTGGTATGAAATCAGCCTGGGGGAGAAGGAGGGGCTCCAGTAGGAAAGACCTGCAGGCAGGCTGCCACATCTCAAGAAGAAAGGCCAGAAAAAATGTTTAATGCCTGGGAAGCTGCTGCTGCCTGTCTGCCTGTCTCTCCATCTCCTAAGCATCTTTTTCGCAGCCCAGGGGAAATGATTTCTGCTCTATTGTTGGTTGATTGGACACTTATCTAGCTGTTTCTGTCTATTTTAGACACAGAAACTGGTTTTTATTTTGCCTTCCTCTCTCCCAGACATTTCTGTGCAGCTTCTTGCTGGAGGATGCAGGCACACACTGGTGGTCCTGCTCTCACACTCCCTCCTTCACCTCTTTGCCATGAGCCTATGCCAGAGGGGCACAGGTATCACCACAGCCAAGAATTACTCTTCTCAAAATACTGAGGACTGTCATAGTCCTCCTCTCAGTGCGTGGCAGTGGCCAGGCAGAGCGCAGGCTGACTCCACCTTGCTATTCAGTGCATTGCAGCAGCACATGGAAGACCAGCAGACTCTGCTTTGGGGTGCAGTACACTTCCCTTGGTTGACTCTGTTTCTTTAATTCCACCACTTGGTTTGGTGGCTGGAAGGTGGCTTTGAACATTCCAGCTCACATAGGACGGCACCTTCTCAAAAGCAGCTCACTCTGAGTCTCTGCTGTGGTCTGGTAAGAAGGTCAAAGAGGGCAGCACACCTTGGGCTAGAAAAATGATTCCTCCTTCTGGAGCCTGAAAGGAAAATGAGCTGCTCTGGAAATCCTAAGCCCAAATACCTGAGCTCTTTTTAGAAAATGTGTTCAGACTGACTAGCTTCTTCTGGATTTCAATCTAGGCCCCAAGGAAGAGCTAGTATGGTACCGATCATTTGCTGTACTGCTGAAGTCTTCAAAAAAATCTGGAAAAGCTAAATTTGCATTCAGTCTATTTATTTATTTTTAAGCTGCATGTCAGTGCCTGTGCCAAACATCAGCAGTCAATACAGGACTTAGGCAGTAACGAATGTAATGTTAATTACATGGTTATTGTTACTCATTTTTTAATAAGCTCTTTATATGCAATCAAGTAATAAAGCAAAGCTGAGTCTCTTTGCAAAGCAAACTGTTCCCAAGGAAGCATACAAGAAGCCAGAAAAATCGCCAGAAAGGGCTCCAGACACTGGGGTGAGGTTCCTAACATTGATCCCAGGTCTTCTGACATTGCAGTCATGGCAGCTAATCTAGTAGTCTTGCAAAAGGTACTGGGAAAGAGTAGAGCTATACATAGGGACACCCAGAGTCTCTCCATCCATAATACCACAGCCTCATGCTCACAACCAGTCTCAAACCATTAAGGAGAAGCAAGGCAGCTATCTAGAGAAACATCTCTTTGCCTCTCCACCAAAACTCCATTGCTCATGGCAGAATATCCAGTTCTCTGCATGTTAAATGGTTACTCTGCAGCATTTTACACGTTGATAGGATCAAAAGCCTTATCCATTAGGAAGGGGAAAGAATTCCAGCTCCCCCTTTTGTATCAGCCTTGGAAGAGTCTAAGATAAAATACAACAAAAAGCTGTGATAATTTTATACGCAGGAGGATGAAATTATTTTAGAGGATTCCCTCTGCCCTGTAAAGCTGGACTGCAGATTAGTAAGGCGCCTGGATTTGTTCCCGAAGGCAAGCAGAGAATGTGACTGGTACAGTGAACTAAAATGTCCTAAAACATTTCTAAAATACTTCATAATGCCAGACACAATCATATCTTTAATAGTAACACACAACGGCATAAAGGGTTTACTGACACAAATTGCAATATGTTGCCTTATTCCTGCATGACAGGGTTACTATATGGAGCTTGTTCCCAACAAGAAAGCTGATGAAGCCAGATGCCATCCCTGCCAGCACACATTGTATATCTGGGGCAACTTAGGGATCTGCTGATTGAAGGAAATCCTCCTCCTACCAAACATAGACTGGCAGCAGAAATGTTTCATGGTAGGTTTTTTTTTTTCAGTCTTAACGACCGTAACAGCCTCTGCAATCTTTTTAAGGGAAGCGGACGAAAAGGAGCAGGAGATTGATTGTCGCTCACTCTCTTGCCACGTTACGAAAGGAACTGTGCAGCGAGGGATGCGTAGGAAGCTTCGGGGAAGGGAGATAAGGGATAGAAGAGGAGGAACACAAGCTTTAGAGATACACCCTCCAGTCTGCCTATGGGAGTCAGAAAGAAAGTATCTGAATGTTGATCTTTCTTAGTATGCCTGAGTGTTAGAAAAGTCTGTGTTTCTGTCCAAGTCTTGCAACAGGAATCCAGTCTTAGTCAGCAGGTGGTACTCATAACCATGCCCCTTTTGGTGGACTGAAACTGGCCACCAGAAGGGATGGCACAGCTCAATAGGGACAGCACAGAGATGTCTGCTCTGGGATGCAGATAACATTTAATGTTAGTGGTGGGAGGGGGTCAGGGAACCCTCTTGGCCCTGGGCAGTTCAAACCTGTCCAGAACCTGATGCAACACTTTAGGAGAATCATTTTGGTGAAGTCCAGTTGTAGGTGAAGTCTGTAGGGCTGCCTGTCAGGAGCAGAAATGGTGTTTAGGAAGGAGACGTAACATCTCCCCTAAAGTTTCCGTATCTAGGACTTCCCCCCCCCCTCCCTATTTTTTAAAGCATCCATTTGGTATTTACCTCAAAACCAAAGCCTTCATGCTCTGCAAACAGAGGCCCACAAAATGACTGAAGCAGTTCCGGAACAAGTCATCCAGCATATGATGAGAAGAGGAGGGGAAAAAATTAAAGGGAAGAAAAGAACAGCCATCCCAGCAAATGGCATTTAAGTCTCTCTCTTCTTCTCTCATTCCCTTGTTCAGTCATTTCTGTCCTGCTTTGAGTGTGCTGTTTTTATCTTCCTCGCTCTCATATAAAAGCCCAGCTCCCCTAGTGAGTGTGCAGATGATGATTTGGCATTGTCCAGGACCATTATGCTGTCAGATCTCAAAGAAAAAAAGGCTTGTAAAAATCCTGTAGTCAGACAAAGGCAGAGTGTGCGGCTCAGGACAGTTCGTACTGCTGCCTGCTAATAACCTTTCCGAACAATGGCTTACATGGAAAGATCTTCCACAGAACATGAAATTTCAGCTTCACCTTCACTTACTCCTAATTACTGTTCCATTCTCAGCTATACGCATGCTACATATGCAAATCCTCTTTCAGCCTCTTTTGTACAGAAGCAGAGGTGCATCGCCCTCCCCCTGGTCCCGTTCTAGTGCCATCCTACACTACTCTTGCACAATCCACCACACGCTCACTACTACTCCCAGTTCAGCTTGAGCTACATGCAAATTCATTCACACACACTGTCTCCACCACTCCCAGCAGTCTGGCTCCTGCTCTGCTCTCAGGTATATGGAGTTCATCTTAATACATGCTACTTTTTTTTTCCTTCACTTATTCAGGAGTAGAAATTTGAAAGAAAACGAAGAAGATGCCCAGGAAAGCCATTTCTGTTAAACATCCAAGACAGGATCAACAGCTTTTTACAAAGCACAGAAAATCAGCAATTTGTCTTGAGGCAACTCAAAGAGGGAAGAACTGCCACGTGCATCTATAGTGTGAGTAGGTGATTGGCCCAGTTTCCCCTGGGCCCCAATGATGTTGGGTCCCATTGCAGCCTAAGCTATAGAGACTGCTTCTTCTGCCCACCTTGTAAAGACTTGGGCCCTGACAGAAGAACTGAGGTGACCTATCTATCTCAGACAATTATGACATCACGCTCTCCAGCATATGCTCTGGTGCAGATTATCAGCTCCATGACAGCACCAGCAGGAATATGTGCATTATATGCCAGTGCATCAGCTGCCCCTGTTTATGGCACTGGACTGCTGCTGACAGCAGGTTTGGGCTAAGATGCTGGCCTGGGAAAGTAAGCTGAAGTGTGGTCATGTCTGTCTTTCTGGCAGCTCAGCCATGGGGAAAGTTGCTCACTCCAGCCGTCTACACAGCCAGCTACCAGCATCTCTGCTTTCCTGCCAGAGGAGCCTGCAACATCGTACAGCCAATTCTGGGGATACCCTAGTTTACAGGAAAGATTGAAATGGCTAAATCCAACGAGTGCAGGCTGCCCCTCTTTGAGATAATCCTCAAATGAGGATTTGGAAGTATGTAACTGGGCTGTGAAGCTGGTACCTGAACAAAATGGCACAGCAGAACCTGAAAGGAGACTAGAAATGGACTTGGGAGAGACCCTTGCTCTGGGCATACCTAAGCCAAGGCCAATGCGCAGTAACTCCAAACACAAAAGCACAGGCAGGCTCTGATCTCTGCTACACCTGCCTAATGCCAGATGTACACTACTGTAATCGATGGTTTTACCTCTAGACTTACACATATCTCAAAAAGGCCAGGATGTGGCCCACTGGGTTTACAGTGGGGTGAGCAAGCTCTGGGCTTGTGGGGTGAGCAAGCTCTGGGCTTGTGGGCTTTCGGCAACGTATTTACTGAGCTGGGACTAGTTCCTGCTCACTGTCTGTTGATTTAATGAAAGTCACGTACCTGAAGCTAGGGACAGGAAAGCTGTGTGGAATCCAAGGTTTTGCAAGTGTACTGAACAATAACAACATGCACTAGGGAGGCACTAGGGATGAAATCCACTCTGAAAACAAGGGCTGCCAGGAGGAGCAGCCTTCTGTAAGCTCTGAGCGCTTTTCTCCATATCCTGCTGTCTGTTACCAGGATGCCTATTCCAAATAATGCTGCATTTATTTTAGCTGACAAACATATACCAGAGCTGGTGACATGAAGGCCCATGTCTACTCAGACAAGAGCCTAATTCAGACAACAAAATAAGCTGTATCTAAGATGCACATCAGGCATCAATTGGCTGGAAAAAGGCCACATGAGGTGAAAACTCGAGTCTGTAGGATGAGTTTGATGCTCTCTGAGTGCACGGAATGAATATAACCTACACGGGGAGCACTGTTCCAACCCCTTTATTATTGCAAACAGTTTAAGCAGCCCTCAGGAATACCCTGAGTGCATGAAATGCTTACAGGGAGTGGAAGTGGTGTCAGATGCCTTTGTAACCCACTCCCATGGAGCGGGAAGGGACAGGGCAAAAGCCCTCTGGGGTGGAGCTGGTCACAAGACTAATGTTAGTCCTTTTGGGATGCTCTAGTATATGTTAGCAGCCAGGACAGGTGGCCAAAATCCCCAAGCAGCCTGTGTAGCTCAGGACATGGCCCGATTGCAGAGAATGGCAGGCAACGCAGCAGCTGCGGGGAACTGCACTAGCTGATATATTTTGCTTCTCCTTGCAACTTCCCCTGACTCATTCCCACCAGCCTAAAAGTTAAGGTCCACTCACTGTGCACATCCACCGAGTTCTGCTTTAGTGAAACAACACTGCGTCGCTGTCTGAGCACTCACATATGCCTGTGTCAGGGTCATCACTGTATATGCAGCTTCTGGCTTATATTCTTGCTTTATTCTCTCTTTTTTATTTTCTCTCTCTTTTTTCCACCTTCTTCTTGTGCTAAGGGATCATGAGCAGAATGAAATCCTGACATACTTTCCAGCCCACAATAGCTCGTGGTTTACCCTCCCTAGATAAATCATCCCATGCCTCTTTGGAAAACATGAAGGCATTTCCCTGTGGTCCACAACACCTGAAGTTCCCTGTCATTATTATTAAGTGAAGGAGAGCCTTCAAAGGCTGTGGTGGTGTCATCAGGTACTTCAGGGTTTTAGGAGCAGGGCCTAGATCAGCACAATGGTTTTCTCCCTGTTAATGCCAGACATTCAGGTGTCTCTAATTTCCAGCACAGCAGAGCCCACTTGAAAAAGTTCATGGTCTTACCCAGCAGTGCAAGAAATGGGCTCTTTATGGAGTATGAAATCCATTTTCCTCAAGCCTTCATTTGGATTGTGCTTTATGACATGAGAAGATGCAGTAAGTGAATAAAGCACTACATTCTTGCTGACTGATGGGCAGATGATCCCAACAGACTGTGTCTGTACCTCCCCCTTCCCACTGCTGTATATTTGCTGGGCTGTCAGTCTTAAAGCCAAAATGACTTGGGAACCTAGAGTTTGCTGAGATTTTCCCCTCTGATCATTCCAGAGAAGGAACTGGAAGTTAATGTAGGAATGAGGGCAAGGAGAGGGAGAGATACCAGCTTTGGCACCTGTAAAGCTTAGATAAGAGGAAAAGCGATGAGCGAGGAGCTTGGACTTTGCTGAACTGCAAATGCGGCACTGCAGGCAACACATGTACTAACTTCACAGCAGCATCAGACAGCAAGGGGGGGAAAGCGCTTACTGAATTCAGCCTCTTGACATCCAGGAAGATAGAGAAAGGGAAAGTGAGGCATGCAGGGACTAAGGTCACTTGCCAGAGCCAGAGAGAACCAAGAATAAGACCATACTAAAGCTGTTCCCTTAGTCCCCTGCCCCCAAGCAGAACATCAAGGTTTTCTTCGTGTGGGAGAGAAACAATCACGTAGGAGACAAAAACCCCGTAAGTTACTCAGTTAGTGGAGCTATGACAATCAACTCCGGGAACAGCTGCATTTTTTCCCCTTCACTCAAAATAGAAGTTAAAACGAAGGCATTGGGGTTTGGTTTTGTTTGTTGGTTTGTTTTAAAGGGATAATCTGCTCCAAGAGAGAGGAAGATGACCTTTACAGAGCACCACTGTTTCAGAGGAAGACTAAGGAGGGCAATGCGGTCCCTTCTGATTTGCAGATAACCTTCCTGCTGCGGTCACGTACCCATCTGGCAGCACTCTGTTTGCTTTGAAGACAGTCAGAGCAATTCACACCGGCTGGGAATCTCACCTACTGTATTAATGGGTTTCCCTGGAGATGCTGCTTGGTATGTGGTCCCCTAGGCCAGCTGCTCTACTCTGCTCTGCCCAGCATGGGATCCCAACAGCCCAGAAATTCCCTCTGTGCTGGTGAATGAACTGAGGCTCCTGCTCTGCCCAAGCATCCTGGCTAATGCTGCAGATTGTTTTGGGTTTGTGTTCACTCTCTGTACTCCTCAGCCACCAGCTGAAAGGGGCTGCTTACATCTCCTAGCCTTTCAGCTGACTGGTGAGCCCTCCTGCCTGTGCTCATGCTTCCCAGCCACCTCTCTCCTGCATCCAACACTGCTTGCTGCCCAGGCAGTGCAGTAGCACAGACAGACACGCTCACACCCTCTACCTCCAGCCCAAGCTTCTCTCAGCTGCTTTCACCCCTGAGCTTTCTGGTTCTGAACTGTGAGATCCCACTGATGGGAAGAAATCATTCTGCCAGACCCTCTTGCTAGACAGGGAATGAATACTTCTTCACTCTCACCACAAGATGCAAAAATGACCTATTCTACAAGAGCATCACATACGGGTTCAAACAGTCAAACTTCCCTAACACAAATGCAAGTAAGGAGGATGAAATGCAAGAGGAAAGAAAAAAAAGTAAAGGCTATTGGAATGCTTCTTTTAAAAGCAGAGTCCCCAGTCTAGTATCTCAGAGGTGCAATCTCAGAGGCCATTAAAATCAGGCTACAGTGAAGTAGCAGCAAGATAAATGGTATAAGAAAAACTCTCTTTCTGGAAATAACAGACAATACTTGGCGGAAGTTCAGGGAAGGAAGGTTGAGGGCAGGAGGTGGAAGAGGAGGGGGAGAACAAGACAAGACAATGTGCATGTAAACAAACTCCAGCCAGTTTGTTAGACCTTAGATCTTCTTTGACAGCTTAACCTGCAGCCTGCAGACATGCTGACTGGGATGTAGATGGTTCAGTATGAACGCTGTGTGGAGCACAGGCAGCAGGGCCAGATCCATCCACTGTGTTAACTCTGCCAGTGTTAGGAATGAGCAGGAACCCATGAGATGCCCTGACTTCTGTGCAGCTGTGTCATGGTGAACTTCGGAGGTAAGTGCACATGTGAAGGTTGCAACTAGAGCTGTTTTCCCAGGGGAGACAGAACACAGGAGTGAGATTTATTTGTTTTTCCCTCTTCTTGCTTCACCAAGAATATCCTTGAAACAGATGGAGATTTTTTTTGTAATAAAAAGAGGATAACTGGGCTTGCCATAAATCTCTGTGATGTATTTTCAACAATCCCTGCACCCTGGGTGGCCCAGCTTGGGGGACACTTCCTAAGTAGTAGCAATAGTGTATACTATTGGTGAAATAGTATTTGAAGCACCATACAGCAAAGGTAAAACCAGGGCATCACACAACATAACTGTTTCAAACAATCACCATTTATGGCCTAATGGCTCAGCTATTGAGTAGCAGCCAGGAATGACTTCCATAGTTGCTGAAGATGATGGGGACAGATGGGAATTGCATTGGCAGTAGCACAAATCCATTTCTGGCCTGGCCAAAAGGCAGACATCTGGTTTTATATCGGTTTCCCTCCTAGAGCTGAGAACAACTGTCTGCCAGGCCAGTTCCAGGTTCAAGCCCCAGGATGGGAAATCATCAGACAATCAGCTGACATCTGTTGATTTGATGAGATCATGAATGCCTTCCCATATTTGCATTACCTACAATCAGGCCAGGAGTTGCAATCAACAGATCACTAATGTATTTATCTGACAAACTGGAAATCCACTAGAAAGGCTGGAACAGGATGAGAATGGACGAGAAGGATGTGGACAAACTGGAGAGCCCAGAAAAGAGCAGGATGAACAGGGATCTAGGACACATGAGCTACAAGGAAAGACAAAACCAGTGGGACCTGCTTTGTTTAAAAAAGACTGAAGGAGGACACCACAAAAATGCTGAAATAATGGACAAGGCTTCCACAAAATAAAGTAAGAGATGATTGTATCTGATTCATGGCAGACCGGGTAAGTAGATATGGTCTCAGTCTGCAACAGGGAAGATTCAGTTAGACCTCAGGAAGAAATGCAAGGATAATGAAGCACTGAAGCACAAGCATAAATTGTCCTGGAAGGGTGTGGAGTCTTTCAAAACAAGATAGAGAAACAGTTAATAGGAATGACTTGGGAAGAGCTGACTCTGCTATTACGCAGGAATACGGACAAGCTAACTTGTGAGATCCCTTCTAGACCTTTGTTCCATTCTTCCACTGTAAGATGAGCATTTTGCACCCACGATGTATTGACGAACAGCGGAGTGTAGCCAGTAGCCACCAGTAGCCAGTGTATCACTGAAGATGAGGGCACAACAAGGAGGAGGAAAGGAAAGGAACTGCATACAGAACATCTTACAATTAAAACTGCAACGATACATCAATGCACTCAATCAATCTAACTCACACGTGAAGAATTTCCTCGTTACCGTATTGGCTGCAGCTTAGCGCACATTCACATGAAGCTGCTACAAATCTGCACCAGTGTCTACCTGACCTGTGGCTCCTCAACCCTAGCCTAGCCCAGCAGGTGGACTGGTGCCATGATGGAGTGCTATGGGACTGCCTCCAGCATCATCCATGTGAAGTCACAGGACATCACCCCAGCTGGCCAGTTACTTTGCGAATACGTGGAAACCCTCCTTCCCAGATGGCTTTTTATAGGCAGGGAAGAGGAATAACACTGTTAGAGTTTGTTGTAGCTGGGGTTGCACATGCTACCTCCAGCTAAAAAAGAAATGGGATCTTACCAAGGAAAAGGGCCAGGATGGACCCTCCCTGCTTTGTCTAGTAGCTTACTGTCAGACCGTCAGCTGCCACAGATCAAAATCTTCTCTTGGATGCCAACCAAGCAGATGTACTCATATTCACCTGTGTTACGACCTGAACTTGATGATCAGTGGTCAATGGTGATGATTATAGTTGGACTCTATAATCTTAAAGGTCTTGTCCAACCAAAACGATTCTATGATCAAGCATCTCTGATGCATTGTGCATGAAAACAGGGGCGACTTTTGAAGAAAAACCCTCTGCCCTTGAAGAAAAGGGTGCTGTTTATGAGAGCAGAACCTTTTTTCAGAGATAGCTGAAGGTTTCTCCCTCTTCAACATGGCATTAAAAAGTGAAGCTGCTGTCTCTGGGGTGAAAACCTCTGCATTTTCTGCAAATAGAAGTCACTTCCATGCAAAAGCAAAAGGGTTTTAACTGCAATATAATGGCCAAGCGCTCAGGTAAGGATGTAGTTCCTTTCTGCCTCTGTTAAATTTACCTCAGTAGTTTAAGATGGGGCATGGCACATGTCACTGAAGACAAACGGCCACTGTGTCAAGGAATGGAAACGGGCAAAGCAAGCCCTACACAAACAGCCTTAGTGCCCCGTCACAGAGTCAGCCAGATGCCAGGGCCTAAATTGGAAATTATGAGTCAGATCCTCAAATGGAGCAAAATGACTGTGCTCCAAATCACTGATTTATATCAGCCAAAATCTGGCCTGCTGATCTTGAACTGGATCGCATTATTGGAGTTTGTGGACTGTCTAACACCCGTCCTGATCTATGTGAATGAGAAACGGCATGCTCACAAATATGTCAGCTCATGGATACACACAGATTGCAGGGACATCTGGCTGACAGAAACTTTAGGGGATGTAGAACTTGTGGCAACAGGAAGAAATCCATTATCTGATTAAAAGGTTAGATACTGTAGGAGGAGAAGTACTTGCAATGAGCCTGTTGAACAGAGGCATCCATGAGGAGGGTGCAAAAAGCTCACCGTTAGCCAGTTTCTGTTAATGAGTTTTGATATAATTCTGCCTGAGTGTGCCTAACTCTTGCCACAGCAGCTTGATTCACACATAACACGAGCAGGTGTTGTGAAAGCTTCTCTAAAGCCTCCATGAATGCTACTCCCTCCTGCCCTGCAGCCCCTTGGCTCCCTGCACCAGCTCTGCCCCTGCCCCTCAGCCTTACTCCATCACTATCTAACCATCCATCACATTAAGTTGGTTGTTAGGTGGTCTACTTGCAGCTACCACATCTACACCAAACCAAGAACCCAGTTTCAGAGCCACAGAGAAGCTGCATCTGACTCCAGCAGCCTAAACTTTCCCAAGGGATTTTTCACTTTGCACAGTTATCACTTTTCTGGTTGGCCTGGCTGCCCACTTAGTTCTCAGTCCTTATATGCATTTGGTGCGTCTAAGTGAGCAGCTGCTGAAAGAGAAGGAGTTAAGAATCATTTAAATCATTAGGTTTTCATCAGATCTCATTCTGCTGCTGGAGTGCCCTGGAAGCATCTGTTAATAAAGCGGGGAGGGGGGAATATAAACCCCCTCTCCCTTGTGTTGAGATATCTTTTTCTATCCAGCTGCACCCAGAATGAAAGAGCTATCAAAGAAAACTCCTCCATTAGCCATCAATTCAGAGCAACTTCAATCAGGCAGTTCTGCTGGAGCCTGCGGGAATATCTCCCCAGCAGCTTCCTACATGCTGCACTTGAGTACTCAGAAAGAGCCACATTAAACCTGCCTGCCATCAATCCGAGGGCCTCCTTCTCTGTAACTTAATGAGGTGAGCTGGTTGGCATCATTGACAGGGAGCTGAGGAGTTAAAATGAAAGTGGGAGTGAAAGCCACCCTGGCTGGAAAGGTGTGCATGCACCAGCCCTCCTTTTAGGGCCTCTCTGCAGAACACGGGCTGTTTCCGGGTTGCAGAAAATCCAGGGGAGGTTGAGAGGAATGGGAGCAGCAGCTAACCAGGGCAAGATGAGGACCTCTCCCCTTACCAGGCTCACAATCCTTATTGGCACGGCCTATCCTCCCTACCCATGTCTGGACAGCCCGGGTGGGGGACAGGCAACATTCTCCTTCATCCCCATTATGTGACCTCCTCTTAAGCCTGTCCTTTTTGCTACTGACATGTGACATGCCTTGTGATCAAGCCGGGCATGGAGATGCCACTCCCATTATCTGCTGCACTAACAAGGGGGCAGGTGGCTGTCTCTTCACATATGCCTGGCCAGCACAAATCCTCCCTGTTTGTCATGCAGCTGGAGGATGGCTGAGCCATACAAAACCAAACAGAGAAACATTTTTAAAGACCAGAAAAATACATGGCTTGAGACACAAGGCTTGTCTCAGGCCTTGCCTCCAACCAGATTAGAAGGCACAAAACTAAAGCAACTTCCAAATACATTCAATACCCAACTATCATTTGATCTAGGATGGACTGGA
This sequence comes from Actenoides hombroni, assembly GCA_024336885.1. NCBI lineage: Eukaryota > Metazoa > Chordata > Aves > Coraciiformes > Alcedinidae > Actenoides > Actenoides hombroni. The sequence goes on from WUAM01000313.1 coordinate 228,823, forward strand.
CCTCATGATCACTGATCCTAGTGACTCCTAAGGCACCTTTCTTGATTGGGTGCTCCTGGGAATAGCCAGCTCCTCAAGATTAACTTCCCTGTTGGGTTAGTTTTTTCTTCTCTTCCTTATGACATACTATACAATTTTATTTCCTCTACCTTTTCTGGAAAGGAGTTGCTATAGCTCAAGGGAGCTTTTCCAAGATAAGAGTACCTCCTCTTCTGAATGCTGCTTGAAAATTGCTCTTCCCATGTACCAGTCTATACTACCAAGTGGGAGGAGTGTTCTGATGTCAAGATGGTAGTTACAATTAGAAGTTATATATGGCCACCTCTACAGGCATAGCAGCACGTTTTTCTTGACACTTTTCTGATCTGAGTGCTCAAGAGGAGCTACTAGTTCAGCATGACCATCAGGAGAGGGCCTGCTTTGATAGTTGGTAGTCAGATGCCTCAAATGATGGTGAGACATGTTGTATAGTATACCCCTCCTGTCACAAACACTTCCATCATCTCTGTGCTTGGTTGGAAGTAGCAGTCCTTCTTCAATCTGCTGCTTTCATCCAAGAAGGAAAACATCTTGGTGAGGCTGTCTGAGATAGCCTCAGTGGGGAAGGGTATGCAGAACTGAGCCATGTCAATATTGGCAAAGTGGCACGTTGTATCTCACATCTCAGTGCTCTGGGCTTGTGTGTGCACAGAAAAGAACAAAAGGGAGGGTACAATACCGACCCTGCAAGGGTCCACAGCCTTTCCCTCATCCACTAGACGGGTAACCCAGTCATAGAAGGATATGAGATTGGTCAGACAGGACCTTCCTTTCCTAAACCCATGTTGGCTAGGCCTGATCCCCTGGTTGTCTTCTATATGTTGCTTGATGGCACTCAGAATGATTGGCTCCATAACCTTGCCAGGCACCGAAGTCAGACTGACAGGCATGTAGTTCCCTGGATCCTCCTTCCAGCCCTTCTTGTGGATGGGAATCACACTGGCCAACCTCCAGTCATCTGGGACCTCCCCAGTTAGTCAGGACCAGTGATAAATGATGGAGAGCAGCTTAGCCAGTTCTTCTGCCAGCTCCCTCAGCACCCTAGGATGAATCCCATCCCGACCCATGGACTTGTTGGGATCTAAGTGGCATAGCAGGTCACTAACTACTTCCTCCTGGATTACAGGAGGGATATTCTGCTCCCCATCCCCACCTGCCAACTCAGGAGCCCAGCTGTCCTGAGGGTATCTAGTCTTTTTGTTAAAGAATGAGGCAAAGAGGGTGTTAAGCACCTCAGCCTTTTCCTTATCTTCCTTTACTATGTTCCCCCCCTCATCCAATAAGGAGTGGAGATTTTCCCTGACTTTCCTTTTGTTATTAATGTATTCATAAAAGCATTTTTTATTATCCTTAACAGAAATGGCCAGATTAAGTTCTGAGCTTTTGCATCTCTAATTCTCTTCCTACATGACCTTACAGTATCCTTAAAACTCTTCCTGATTCACTTGACCATTTTTCCAAAGTTGATACACTCTTTTTTTGTTTCCGAGTTCCTGCAAAAGCTCCCTGCTCAATGAGCCCGGTCTTCTTCCCCACCAGCTCATTTTCCGCACACAGGGACTGCCTGCTCCTGAGCCTTCATAACTTCATTCTTAAAGTAAGCCCAACCTTCCTGGGCACCTTTGTTTTTGAGGACTGCTTCCCAAGGAACTCTCTGAACCAGCATCCTGAATAGACCAAAGTCAGCCCTCCGAAAGTCCAAGGTGGAGGTTTCAACGCCCCGCCTCCTAACTTGCCCAAGAAATGAAAACTCTATCAATTCATGATGGCTATTCCCCAGTCAACCTCCAATGGTTACTTCTCCAACAAGTCCTTCCCTGTTCACAAGCAGTAGGTCAAGGAGGGCACCTTCCCTGGTTGGCTCCCTTACCAACTGCATCAAGAAGTTATCTCCCACACACTCCAGGAACCTCTGCTGTATTGTACTTTCAACAGACATCCAGGAGGTTGAAGTGCCCCATGAGAACAAGGGGTAGCGATATTGAAATCTCTCCAAACTGCTTATAAAATTAATTAATTTATTAATTAATGAAAATTAATGAATTCAAGAAGCAGAGAGCTTGACAGCATGAGACCTTCTTTTACACATGCTTTCTGTGGCTTGGACTTTGTGTTAATACTCAAAAAGTCCACAAAGATGTTTGTATAAAGTTATTTCTTACTTTTCAGTTATTACTTACTTTCTTACTTATTTTCATAATTCTTATTTCATTACCAAATGAGTAACTTCAGGAACTCTGTAATCATTGTTTGTCCTCATCATGGTACAAAACAGGAAATGAAGTCATCCTGTGGCTTCAAAATTTGAAGTGAAGAGTACACAGGAAACGTACATTATTCATAGAACATAAAATACACATTACTAGTACAAGAGAAAGCTACTTTCTTTGAACAGCGAAATAAGGCAGCCTGAAGAACATGCAGTGGTATGCCACTTGGGTAGAGACCCGAGTTAAACAGCATTCCCCACCTGTCAGGACCTCCATTCCCTACATCTGCTACTGGAATGAATAGGTATTTGGTTTTCTGTGGAAAATTAGAGAATCACAGAATTATAGAATCACAGAATTACTGAGGCTGGAAAAGACCTCTGAGATTATCAAGTCCAGCCTATGACCTAACACCACCACTTCAGCGAGACCATGGCACCAAGTGCCACATCCAGCCTTTCTTTAAACACATCCAGGGACTTAAGGTTCACCTACTATGCTACAATTTGCTTATTTTTTTGTTCATGTTCTGTAATTACGGAAGTGAATGAGATGGCAGTGGTATACCATAAACCTTTCATTGGTGTAAATTTGCACTGGAAAACTGTATTGTGAAAAAAAAAAAAGTCCTCTGAAAATAAAACCTGAGAAAATATTAGGTGAGGGTAAAGCTTTTAAACAACAGAATCAGGTTACCTTTTAAATCAGATCTGTTACATAGGCATTCTTATGCATGAAGAACAGTTTGAATTAAGATGTCCTTATGCGTGTATAAGTGTATTTTAGATCTTTGACTAATACTTATCTGAAGGTCCCAGTGTTGTGCATCTAGGATATTGAAATTTGTACTGTGAGCCAATGAAATAAGTTGGAATTCATCTGAACCAACTTCATTAAAAGATACGTAGTTGAGATGAATCATTTCCTTTCCTTCTGTAGTCAAGGGGGAAAAACAAGTATTGCCAGAGAACAGTTCATCTCTCCCATATTGTATATACTGTCCCAGGGAGGGATGAGCAACTCTGAATATGCATCTACATAGAATGTGTCTGGATTTAGATGTCTAGATCACATCAAATGCTAAATTTGTACAGACTGAAGATAAATTATTTGAATCCATCTAAAGGGCATGAGACTGTGAAATAAAAAGTTAAGTAAGGTCAAGTCCAGTTTCTCTTCTAACTTGGTCAGTGAAGGTATGCAAGTAATTGCATATATTCATGTTCCTTTTGCTCCTTCCTTCCTTCATTTATTTAAACAGTAATCAGCTAATTCAACAGGGTCCCTTGCTCCTGTCTGTGTTGTCTGCACATTGTTGCTATAACAGTAATGTCTGAATAAGATTGGACATCAAGAATATTGTGCTGCCTTAGTTGTTTACATAGGCGTTTTACTTGTGGTGGTGATTTGTAACATTCATGCTTGCCATGCCAGTTTCCATTTCTTCATTATTGTGTGGCTTTTTATGGTGAAATGCAATATCTACATGTGTCTGTACAACTCATGAGGGAAGTCAGAAGGAGCTGCACATGTCTCAGTCAGACAGAAATTAGATGTTAAAATTGTGATATTTTGTCATAGATGACAAACATTAAAAAAACCCAAACACACCAAAAAAAACTCCAAACAACAAAAAATGGCGATAGCCTTGCACAGCCTTATACTAGTATTCTCAGCACTACTTTTATCCCAAGTCCTGCTTTTAAGCAACAACAGTTAATGGAAGTCCTATGTCTCAGTTAGTGAAATTATATGAATAATGCAACATGATACTCATTTGCTTGTTTTATCCTGCCATTCTTCCACTAAGCCAGATGCCAGCTTTAACTGTCATTTCCAAGGACCTAAAGATCAGGTGGGATTATATACTTGGGCTTTTCTGATTAATAACTGTGTGAATCAATAAAGGGTAAGTCATTTAGCATAATATACCTATGAAATACTAAGTTCCCAAGCTTATAGCAGCTCAACTTTTTGTTCTTATTTCTTACTCATCTTCATAGAGATGTGCCTGTAAAAGTGGAATAAACTGTCATGGTTAGGGAGTAGAAAGGTTTTTTGTATTATGATGAATACTTTCTTCTTGCTTTGACAAAATACATATATGCTTCAGGAACTGGAAGATTCTAGATGTGTTATTTATAAGCTTTTTATTTTGCAAGTATGCTGGCAGATTTTTTTCAATGAAGTTACAAAAACAGGGATTCATTAACGTGAATTCAGGTGCTGCACTTTTTTTTTTTTTCAGTCAATGCAATTTCTTTCTATCTTCTCAACACTGTTTTTTTACCTCTTAAGCTTCATAATTTAAGATTAGAGTGAACTTAGTAGCAATTTCAAAACGGGAAGCACTTCACCACTCAGCAGGTATTGGGAAGTGGAAATCTGTTTTATCTTAATCTGACTCCCAACCTAGCTCTGTTCTCTCTTCTAAATGGCTAAGTGGGAAGCTAAAGAAGGGTAAAACAGATCCACTGGAAGGACTTGAAGGAGTTATAAGGAGCTAGATATCCTGAATAGATAACTTGATGACTAACCCTTTCTGCATCTAAGCTGTCTGGTTTGGAGGTGACAGCAGCATCTCTCCAGACTGCACAGCAAATGTGCTTTAAGTTACTGCTTCAGAGACACACACGGTAAGCAAAGATCCCTGCTGCCACAGCCCTCATCAAAGTCTGAAATTGATATCACTTCTTCCCAGAGTTTATGTGATGCCTAAAGGCAAGAAAGCTGCAGCAAAGGCAGGTGCATTTGACAAGACCAAGGACTGGTCAGTTCTGCTGTGATTTTGTCTCTTTCCATCTATTTCTCCCTGTTCTTGCTACTTCACCACTTAACATCCTTGTTCTCTGGGGCTCAGTGATTTAATGTACCATCACTAATGGCAATTCAGTCCTCAGATTTCAAAAGATACAATACAATTCTATGACTATACTTATGAAATGGGCAGAAAAGAAAAAAGCAAAGGTTCCTAACTAGAGATCTCATTAGAAATATTGTTCCTAATTGGAGACCAGCATTAATGAACTAACTGGGACAAAGGGAAAAAAAAAAAAAGGTAGTATTTGGAAGAGCAAGTTCAGTAATGAACTGTCAGGCCCTACTCTCTTTTCACCTAATTGAAATGTTGCTGCTTCTGCTGTCTTTTTTATTGAGTTGCCTTTGGCTTTCAAAATACTTTCAACAGACAGATTGACATGTGGATTTTATATTAACTTCTGGATTTGCTGCACTTCACTTTTATAGTGTTGTTTAGGTGATGAGTGTTTTTTTTCTTTTTGTTGTGGTTTTTTTTTGTTATTGTTGGGGTTTTTTTCCCCTAAATAAAAGAAAGAATATTTTGACCTTATTAATAGCAGTGAAAACAATTTTTCAAGTCATTTTCAGGCCCATGCAGCTTGGCCCACACAAACCTATTCACATACAAGTATAGACGATACATAATCAGAGATCTGGTTGTTTTTTCCATCTAGAATGGTGGTTACACTGCCTGATGAGATGGATTATCTTGTTCTGCCTCCCATTTTCAAGTTGTTTTTTTTTTTTTTCTCCTTATATATTTCTAAGTGGCAATTTAAGGATTACTGTTCTGGGTCTATAAAAATACAGATTTGGTACCAAGAGAAGGCATTGAAAAGACAGACTCACCTAAACTCCTTATACTAAATTATGCTACTTACTAGCATTTGTGTTTCTTCAACAAAAAGTATAATTAATTATCTTCTGAGAAATAAAAAAGAAATTTGGTTACCCTGCAACAGACATGACCTTAGGATGATTTCTGGTGAGATAATACACTCTGTTTTGGGTGTTTTCAGTCCCCAGAGTCATCCTGCAAAGCTCTAAAACAACATGAATCATGTTTTCATCTCATAAAGTAATCAGTTTACCTTAGATCTACAGGCCAGTTTGCCAGGGAAGAGAAATTGTCTTTGTGTAGGACTGCAGCCTCTTCTTGAGGTCCTCCTTCACCCTCTGCTGCAGCTGTGCAATGGACCTCCAGGAGAAGTCTTCTACAAAGAGAGAAGCTTGGGAGCTTCCTTGGCGTTTGTAATAAACACACTGCAAGACTGTGAAAGGTATCTCTCCTACCAGGCTAACAAAAGTTTTACTATATGTTTCAGGAGAAGTAAGGTTTTCTTAATTGCTTGCTCCAGGATTGATGCTTCGTCCGTATAGGCTGCTGGATCTTCACCCTCACATGCTGGGATCACCATATGCATGGTTTCTCCATCATCACATTAGAAAACTGATGGTATATGCCAGCAACCTGATGTTTTCTTCTTGTGCAAAATGTGGTAGGAAGAGGAAAAGAAGTGGCACTGCTCTGAGTCTCAGCCCAGGGTGGGTTCCAGAGAGAACAAGGGCATGAACTATCCTAAGATTAATATTTCTATCCTAAGATTAATATTTCTGAAACTAATGGCTTTTCTACAAATACGGATATTACATTTTCTTTGGAATGAAACCATTAAATGGATTCATTGTGGGGGACAGCACAAGATAATTTACCCAAAATAATAAAATAAAATACTAGAAAAAGATCTGGCACATACAAAGTAAATAATAACAGTATAAGCATCTCAGATTCCCTCCTGGAACTGCCCAAATCAAACTGGATGAATTAATCTAAGATAGAATCTGCCTTGCATTATTTACCATTATATCTGATCCTCTTTCTTAAGCCTTGGTGTTCATTAAATTACACAGTAAGATTTTCTGTGCATTTTTTACTTACTTATCATCACTTAACTACAAGTCTGAGAATTACTAACACCACAGTTTTATCATAGTTTAGTGCCATTTCTGCTTGTATCATAATTATTTTTTATGTTTCATTAAGTTTTTATGTGATTTTAGATATTCTCACAAATCGTTTACTTCATATATGTTAATTTGTTTTATTTACATTTCTTTGCTATGCCTTTACAGCTAACTGACAATTACTATGGAATCAGGTATTAATTCCATCATAAACTATGATATTTATTGCATATAATTTAGAATAAATAATAGATTCTGCACTTTTAAATGACTAATTTGTTCCTCTATAATATTGTCCATGGATACATCGCAAAATGCTCTAAAAATCCTGACATAAGAAATCATTAGCTGTCCCTATGTGAACATATAAACAAAGAGGCTCAGAGAGATAAAGTGACTTCCTTATAGACACTAATTTTAACGACCTTATTCAAAGTTCTATTGAGTCTATCCATTGCCTCCAATAGGATTTGAATCAGTCCCCGAAAGTCAGAAGGAAGCAGAACGCAAGTCTCCTGTATCTTGTATCTTTGTTAGGGCCAGGTCTTCAAATTAACAATCTTGAAAATGATTCATCAAAACAAGAAGAATTTAATTTTATCTGTTGTAATAAGAAATAGACTATTAACTTCCAAGGTCACTTTGGTGTCCCAAAGGATCATTAGCTGCCAAGACTGTGAGAAGAGATCACACTAGTAAATTCTGACTGATCAGTTCTGCTGCTGAGATTCTTGTGTCATTTACTGTCCAGTAGCTCATAAATTCTTTCAATCACCTGTTACTGTCAATGACTTGCTTCTAGCTAGAAACTGTCTCCTGGAGACTGAAAAACAGTTTCATGTTCTGTCATCAACTTCATGTTGGTGGTTTCGTATCTGCAGTAGAAGATGTACTACCTGTATATAGCAGATGAAATGTAGATGTACTATAAAACATCCCTCATTTATCTTTACTTGGTAATGATCGTTATTAGCTGGAAATTGTTAGAATTGAAACAAAAGCACCAACCCTCAGGCCATCAGTAATGATATAACTAATGGCATTTGGTAACCCATGAATATTTTTGAATGGACTGCATCAGACTGAACCCATGTCAGAGTGATCATTTGGTAGCAAAAGAGCACCAAGGGCCAATTTTTTCTTGTTGAGAGGAAAAAAAAACCAGTCAGGGGACTTCACCAATACCTTAGGATTTCCAAGCAGAAAGGACAATTCCCTGTTTTAAAATCAGTTATCACACAGGGGACAGAAAAGGACATTTTCATGTCTTCACAAGAAAAGCATAGGCCAAACACTGTAGTAGAGCTCATTACAGACTTGGGAGTACTCTGGTAGACCAGGGACAACCAAACATCTTTCTTCAGGAGCCACGGGGAAGTTTTTGTACCTTTCTACAAAGCCTGCAGCTCCCAGAACAGAACAGCAAACTTGTTTTGTGAGTGCTGTCAAGACTTTTGACACTATTAACATTTACTCTGTTTGTGATATGCAGATCTTTCTCAGTTCTTGTTTTAGTGCAGGAGCAGTGTCAAAGATAGATATATGTCTCTCCAGCATGCCCACCCAAGGATTATGATAGAAAAAATATTTAAGAGATTTAGTTCAAACTGTCATCTCCAGTTATGTTTTTCAGAAGCAAATATGCAGCAGCATTTCAATCCAATCACAGTAAACATTATTCCACAAACAACATGATCTCTACTCTCTCTACAGTGTCTAACTACTGAATATGAATCCTAAATCCATTGGTAAGTATGTGTCACCTTCCCTAAATAGGCTTTCTGCATAATCCTAGGAATGTAATAAGCCCTCAGCAACCAAATTACTTTATAGCCTACTACTTCACATGGCACTGAAAATTATTAAAGGCAGAGAATAACACTGAAACAGAGCAGAGAATACGAATATAAGAACTTCTGGGGCAACACAGACTGCTGTAAACCTGCTGCAGAACTGTTGTATCATCATGGAGAAGTTTTTTCACCACTTTCTCTGTTTATCACACATTGCCTGATTTATCTGTTCATCTTCCAGACAAAGAATGGCTTCTATCACAGAAACATTGAGGCAGAGCCCAGCATGGCTGACACTAAAGAAACATACGTTTATAACTGATCCTCTGCCCGATTTTGATATACAGGTTGCAGACAACTGCACAATATGTCAGCGTTTTGAGGAGTAAAGTCCAAGATGATCAAAAATGAACTTAATTTGGGCAGTTTAATAACTGGTTGTTGTTGCTGCCAGCCTATCCTTCATAGCAGAATATTGAAGCAGGAGCGTTCGCATGTATTTCAGCACAAAGTGTGCTAAGGTTAAGCATGCTTTCACCTGTAGTTAATTTTAGGTGCTGGATTTTGCACTGAAGCAACACATCCATCTTGTTCTGTTGCGTGTGCCTGTTGCTCTGAGATATGCTTCTTACACTGCAGCATGAGGGAAATTATTCTCAACACGGACAAATATGATCAAAGTTGAGGTAACTTTATTCACATTTCTGCCAGGGTTATATACGGTTTCTATCCTTGTATCCACATTACAATTAACAGCTACTGGTTAATTACTCTAAACACACAGTTCACAAGTCCTAAACTAATACATCATTGGCTATCCTACACAGTCCCTATCACCACCCCCCATCCTGTTCTACTTTCTTTCTTCTTTATCTTCTTGTTTCACTGCTTTGTGCTGTTCTCAAGCATATCTCAAGGACGCCGTCCACAGCCCAATTACTTCTCACACAGTCTTGTCTGCAGCCCAGTTTATTCCCAGACGGTCTTGAGGAAAACAGGTGTGCCTGTTTTCTTCCCTTTCCCTTGTGAACAGCTCTTTCAATCATCTCTCCCACCGTCCTTAAATAAACAAAGTACTACATCTAACATTACTAACACTAAGATGGTGTCTTAAGCTATGACATAAGTGAGTTTGGATAGGCCACATGTCCGGTCTCTTCGAGATACATTGCCACAGCAGCACACCTGAAGTCTTATGGAGATGAATTGGGACCCCTGAGCTAATAGGACACAACAGGGAAATACAGGTGAAATACCTCAAAGGAATTAAGGGTAGTCCTAAGAAGCTGACACAGAAGACGGCCCAGCTGAAGGGCCTCTACACCAACACATGCAGCATGGGTAACAAACAGGACAAATTGGAAGCCACCATGTTGCTAGAAAGCTACAACCTGGTTGCTATTACTGAAACATGGTGGGACAAATCCCATGACTGGAGTGTGGCTATTGACATCTACAGACTGTTCAGAAGGGACAGGAGAGGAAGTAAGGGCAGAGACATTGCCCTCTACATCAAGAAATGGGTAGAGCGTGAAGGGTTGTCTCTGGAGAATAGCCACAAGCAGGTTAAAAGCTTATGGGTAAGAATGAGAGACCAAGGCAACATAGGGAACCTTGTCACTGGTGTCTACTACAGACTGCCCAATCAAGGGGAGCCTATTGACAAACCCTTATTACTCAAGCTACAGGAGGCATAGCACTCACAGGCTCTTTTCCTGCTGGGAGACTTCAACCACCCCAATATACGCTGGAAAAGTAACACAGTGAGCTGTAGGCAATCCGGGAGACTCCTGCAGTGCTTTGAGGATAACTTCTTAAGCCAGGTAATAGACAGTCCTACCAGAGGGGATATGATACTGGACCTACTGGTCACCAACACAAGTGAGTTAATGGATGACATCCAGATGGGAGGCAGCCTGGGCTGCAGTGATTACACACTGTTGAAGTTCACAGTCCTGAGGGTAGCGGGTCAGCTGAGGAGTAAAGTCAGGACCCTGAATTTTACAAAAGCAAATTTCCAGCTCTTCAAGGAGTTGTCAATAGGACCCCCCTGGGAAACTGCCCTCAAGGACAAGGAAGCAGAACGGAGCTGACAGATCCTTAAGGATGTTTTCCATAGAGCACAAGAGCTCTTGAACCCCAAGTGTAAGAAATCAGGAAAAGAAAGCAAGACAACGGCATGGCTGAGTCTGACCAAATAAAAGGCAAGAAGGAACTGCACAAGCAGTGGAAGCAGAGACAGGTATCCCAGGAAGAGTTTAGGGACATTGCCCAGTTGAGTAGGGATGGGGTCAAGAAGGCCAAGGCACAGCTGGAACTGAACTTGTCAAGGGATGCAAAGAATAACAAGAAGGTTTCCTACAGATATGTCAACCAGAAAAGGAACGTCAATGAAAGAGTACAGACACATCCCCGCCCCTGAATGAGCAAGACTGGCAAACAGGTAAAAAGAGATGAGCAGAAGGCTGAGGTACTCAGCAACTTTTTTGCCTCAGTCTTCACTAGCAACGTCTCTTCCCACACCTCTCAAGTGTATGGACCACAGGACAGAGACTGGGGGAGCAAAGTCCCTCCCACTATAAGAGAAGATCAGGTTCATGGCCACCTGAGGAACCTAACATACATAAGTCTGTGGGACCTGAGGAGATGTACCCCAGAGTCCTGAAGGAACTGACTGATGTAGTTGCAAGCCTCTCTCCATGATACTTGAAAAGTCCTGGCAGTCAGGTGAAGCCCCTGGTGACTGGAAAAAGGGAAAAATTTGAGCCATTTTTAAAAAGGGTCAAAAGGAGGATCCTGGGAACTACTATCCTGTCAGTGTCAGCTCTGTGCCTGGGAAGATTATGGAACAGATCCTCCTAGAAACTCTGATAAGACACGTGGAGGACAGTAAGGTGAGTCAAGATAGCCAGCTTGGCTTCACCAAAAGCATATCCTTCCTGACCAAGTTAATTGGCTTCTGTGATGGAGTGACTTCATCAGTGGACAAGGGAAGATCTACAGATGTCATCTATCTGGACTTCTGTAAGGTCCTTGACACAATCCCTTGCAACATCCTTCTCTCTAAATTGAAGAGATATGGTTTTGATTGGGTGGACTGTTCAGTGGATGCGGAATTGGTTGGATGGTCACATCTAGAGGGTAGTGGTCAACAGTTCAATGTCCAGATGGAGATTAGTTATGAATGTTGTACCTCAGGAATCCACAGTGAGACCAGTGCTGTTTAATGCCTTCATCAACAACTGTCTTGGTTTGAGTGAGAACAGAACTAATTCTGTTCAGAGATTTTACTTTTCAGCTCAGTTCATCTAACTAACCACACTGTCTGAAGTTAGCAGTCTGTTTCCAGAGGCAGAGTCTGCTTCTAGCAGTGATAACACCCCATGTTTAGAGTTACTACCAAGGATGAGTGTGCAGACCAAGGCCACTGCTGGACTTGTGCACAACACTGGAGGGTGCAGAAAGTAAAAGGCCCCACTTGGAGGGACGAGCAGACAGGACAAGTGACCCCAGACTGACCAACAAGATATTCCTTCCCACATACATCATATTTGGTACAAATCTGAAGGATCAGGAGGGTCTTGCCCCTCTCTTTGCCCTCTTGGGCTTCTTTGCCAGCTTTGCTCAGCTTGGCTTGAGTCCTTTTTTGGTTCCTCCCTCAAAGCATCTGAGGAGGACTCTGTCTGTTCTGCCTTCGATCCTGATCTGTGTGTTCCTGAATCCGGTACCAGAATCCAGTTCCTGAACACAGCTCCCATCTGCTGCGGGGCCCAGTCTGGGACTCCCCTGGTGCCTGCTCCACAGTATCAGTGGTGACAGTGAGGTAATTACCATCAGGGTGTTTGGCTTTGACACTGGTTTTGTATGTATTTGTATATATTCCATTTTTATTATTATTATTTTCATTTCCATTAAAGCTGTTTTAGTTTCCTTTTCTAATCGCTAAGTCTCTCTCCCTTATTCCCTTTCTTTTCTCCTTTGGGGAGGGAGGGGGGTTAACAGAGAGCATCTGTTATAGGTCTAGTGGGCTGCGCTGATCCTAAACCATGACAGTGACATAGACAGCGGGATTGAGTGCACTCTTAGCAAGTCTGTAGATGACACCAAGCTGAGTGGCTGAGGGATGGGATGTCATCCAGAGGGACCTGGACAAACTCAAGTAGTGGGTGTATGTGTACCTCATGAGCTTCAACAAGGCCAAGTGCAAGGTCCTTCACCTGGATCAGGGCAATCCCTGATATTAATAAAGCCTGGGGGATGAGGAATTGAGACCAGCACTGTGGAGAGAAACTTGGGGGTACTTACATGAGCTGGCAATGAGTGCTCACAGCTCAAAAGACCAACAGTATCCTGTGCTGCATCAAAAGAAGCATGACCAACAGATTGAGGGAGATGATTCTCCCCCTCTACCCATCTTTCATGAGTCCCCAGCTATAGTAACATGTCCAGCTCTGGAGCCCTCAGCACAGGAAATATGTAGACCTGTTGCATCTGGTCCAGAGGAGGGCCATGAAAATGATCAGAGGGCTGGAACACCTCTCCTATGAAGAAAGGCTGAGAGAGTTGGGGTTGTTCAGCCTGGAGAAGAGAAGGCTCCAGGGACACCTTATTGTGACCTTCCAGTACTTAAAGAATGCCTGTAAGAAAGATGTGGACAGACGTTTTAATAGGGCCTATTGGGACAGGACAGGGAGTAATGGTTTTAAACAAAAAGAGTATTGATTTAGGATAGATATAAGGAAGACATTTTGGACAATGAGGGTGGTGGAACATTGGAACCAGAGATGGCCCATCCCTGGAAACATTCCAGATTGGTCTGGATGGGGCTCTGAGCGAACTGATCTAGTTAAAGATGTCCCTGCTCACTGCAGGGAGGTTGGACTAGATGGCCTTTAAACGTCCCTTCCAAACCAAACCCTTCTATGATTCTATGATTCTGTGATTCTAAAAGAGATGGGAAAGGAAAAAAAATTGTTTTTTTTTTTGCCTGATACTGTTACAACTTGAGTATCTCATCTGTGAGGATTTGGGGTTTTGTCTACATTTGTCCACAATGTGGGGCAAGTGAGGCCAAAATGTCCAGCATAAACCCAGGAAGGGAAGGAGAGTACATTCATAACCTGAGCCCTGCATGCCCTGAGGCACTGCACAAGCCTGTGCGTACTCATAAGCAGTACTGTGGTGTCATGGCACGCTAGGGTCAGCAGTTTCCATCACCATTACACTCACTGTACAAGTGTCACCCTGAAACAGGTGTGTCAGTATCTCCATTCAGGAATTGCAAGAGGAACATAAGGCAATTAATAAGCCTACCACAAACTGCAGGGTTACTCCAAGCTACTTCATGACTCTCTTCCACACTCGGTTGCCCATTGATCTCCACACATCTCCAAAGCACTTTGCTTTATCTCACACACATCACACAAGTGGGGAGTTTTTGCACTTTTCTACCTGTATTCTGTCTGAATTCCTCAACAGTGGTGGTATTGGCATGGTTTGTACATTTTTCTTACCTAGTTGCAGGCTGCTTGGACAGACCATATTTCTGGACATGCACTTAAGTTTATTCTCACAACAGTTCAAATGATTAATTTGGAGTATGTCATAGACCATGTAGTTACGGCTGAGCTAGTCTCTCCTTCCTATAGAATAAGGGCATGCATACACTAGTTGCAATTCCTACAAGACACCAACCGAGACTTTTTAACAACACCTTTCCATTTTTATCCATACAGCTTCTCTTGTTTGACATTTTTACTGTGTCAGTTTCATCCATTTATGTTAAAACTATCTGCTTCCAGGAGAAAATAACCCAACTGAATGTCAAAAATACATTTTTGACAGAAAATGTTTTGGGACTTACAGTAGCTAATTAACATTTAGAAAGTATTTTGAAGATGGAAAGGATTACAGTGATGCTAAGTACAGTAGCTGTTATCCTCTTCTAGTCAGTAACAATTATTATATATCAGCATTTTTAAACAACGTATCTTCCCAACATTTCTCCCGTTGACAGATAGAGACATACATACTGACAGTAGCATAAATAACTCATGTATTATTTTTCAGTCTTTACATTAATGGCAGGTGAAGAAGAAGGGAATATGCAAAAATTGACTTTTACAGAGCTACAGAGAGAAACTACATCAAAGCATAGATATAATTAAAGTGATATTTGAAAAACTTCAGTCATGCACTTTTCGTCTCTTTCTCCTTCTGTTTATTCTCTTCGACACATTGATTGGATAATTCTGTGATATGCAAAAGAGTGTGAAAATCTACAGTTCAACACATATTTATATAACATGCCCTCTATGTGTTCCTTGACTGCTTGGTGGGCCTTCAGAGCCTTATTATCAGCATTTTGATTGTTTGAGAATAATGTCAAGAGTCACTTGTACATCAATTCCCTTCCTGTCAGACCTCTTTTATTCTTAATTAAATGTTGCACTGCAGTGTGTTTGGATATATTCACTGACCTGCAGAAGGAAAAAAAAGGTATATTCAATGAACGGTTTGCCCAGAAGAGATCCCATCACTGATAAAGTATTCTTATTTCCTGTAATTCATTGTTACATGTGATTGTAGCTATAGTATCAAGTGGTGAGACCTCATTTCGTCCTTTAAGGTCAGTCTAAGCTTGTGCTCAGACAGACATAGCCAATACAGACTGAGATATCCAGGAAAAGCTTAAAGGACTTGATTCATTTTTCAAAATCTAAGTCACAGCACATATCGCAATGTCTCCCTTGATCCTGGCATGATAAAGGTGCCCAACTTACCTTCATCCTACTGTCTCAGCCATTTTGCAGTCCAGGGCAGTTAAGCTGATTTAATTAATCTCTTCCATGGAAAGGGGAAGGATGTCGCCTCCACAACCACCCTTCAAATTTCCTTCTTTTCCCCTTCTTTGCTTGCTGCTGGTCTGTCCTCCTCTCTACCATATCTTGCACAAGCTTTGATGCCCAAGAGAAATAATTAACCCAACTCACAAAAGCCATCTAGCGCCTTTGGGTCTAGATTAATGAATTAAATCAATACATCTTTTGTGCACCAGAACCGGCATGATGCCAGTGGAGGGGACACACAGCCAAAAGTACACTTTTCTAAGTGCAGGTACTTTAGTAATAAAGGGAAGATGTCTTCAATTTCCCCTACTTTCATACTGGTGTCATCCTGCGGATTCAAAGAGAGTTGAATCCATAAAGAGAAATGAAGTCTGAGCATACTTTACAACTTTTTTCAAGGAGCCTAGTTTTGCAGGATTAGTTAAAGTGAGTATCTGAACAGGACACTGCATGCTCTTCCTCTCCTGTCTGCAGAAACTAATACTTGGGAAGGTGTGTGGGGAGGTGGTATTATTTTTTTTAATCCAATGAAAGCTGTTCACCAAACTGAATTCTGCCCACTCCAGAAAAATGTGCCCATGGAAGTTAAGTCATTGTCATGTCACTGATTCTGCTCAGTAATCTAAAAAAGTTGGTTTTGTTTTGTCCCAATGGTTCCTATTGCTATGGTATCTAAGTTTCTCAGCCTCTCACAACTCAGTGTTCAAAATGTCTCAGGGTCTATAATGCTCATGTATTTGCGCTTGAATATGTGGTCATTTAACTGCATACACTTAGGAGTATCTCCATGCTCTGCCCAGACTTTCTGACTACGATATTCAGCTTTTGCAATTATACTTCCCAGAACCATTGCCTTTTTCTGAAGGCAAAACTTTCAGGACCCTAAACCCACATCAATACAATTCCAACACAAAAAGGCAGAGGTAATGGACAAACAGTGCAGTCCCTTCATACCATGACCATAGAAAACTCATGTCAAAACCACCACATAGGTTTGCAGGGGAAAAAAACCGAACAATAACAACAAAGGAGGAAAATAATTTGGATAGAGACACTTTTACGCCAATGCACATGATACTTGTTCCAAGCACAGAAGTCCAAGTTCACTTCTTTGGCTAAAGAAGGTTTGAACACTTCTCCCAGACTACAAAACATATTCATAAACACTGCGCTCAAGAATACTACTGAGAGAGTACTTTCAGTATCTCCATCTAATGCTGTCTGACTTTAAGCAATGTGCTCAGATATTAATTGAGGTATTTTATAATATATATTATAATAATATATATAATTTTTAACAGAAAGTATGTCCTAAAAAAACTATAGATCTGTTGTTTTTATCATTCGGGCAAGATCTTTAACCAACTTCCACCACTTAGGGTATTATCTTAATACCCAGGCTAGTGAGTCATTTTCTCTCTGGTCCTGTTATTTTATCACAGTGTGTTACTGTAGCACTCGGAATAATTCTTGCCAAACTGGGTGTCCTGGTTTGAGTTAGAACAGAACTAATGTAACTACTGAATATTTTTATCTTTGCAGTATCTCTTGCCTGTAGACACAGACTGTATAAATATTTCTCATTTGTCCTCTGCAGTCTCCCAAGAGCTTCAAGTAGATTAAACTGGATAGAAACCAACATAAATCCAGATTACACCTGTCAATTGGGAAAAACAGAAGGAATTCCATCATTTTGCAAATATGTGCAAGTAGAAACTGGTATTCCAGTGGCAATTTTCTTGCACATATATATATATATGTAAAATTTCTGAGGTGATGAGATGTTGGGTGACCATTCAGTATGACTATTTGTATAACTTTTCAATTTTCTCTGCAGGAACAACACACTGAACTTTTAATTCCCAGGCAAATCTCTATCAGGAATCTTAGCACTTAAAAAGGCACCATGTCCACAAGGTCATGGCATGTATAGCAGAATGATCATGGAATCATAGAATAGGTCAGATTAGTAAAGTTTAGATTGCGTAGTCTGGTTCCTTGCTTGGAGCTGCATCCAGTTTGATTAAGTTTCTCAGGAATGAGAAACCAGCTGAGCTCTGAAGATCTCCAGGAACAGAAATTTGACAATCCCTCTGGGTAATCACTTCCAACATATTTCCGTACATCTAATCAGAATTTCCTATATTCCAGTTTGTGTCTACCGATCCTTGTCTAAGTACCTCTGTATCTGTGAACTTCTGAGAAGAGTTTGGCTCCATCTTTTAGACAGCCTCCAATTAGGTAGCTGCAGAGAGCAACAAAATCTCCCCTTGTCTTCAGGCTGAAAAAATCCACAGTTTTCTCAGCATGTCCTTTTACATTCCATACACCAGCCTCGTGGTTTTTTCAGAGCTTTTCTGATGGACTTGCTCCAGTACATTCATGTCCTCCTTGTGCTAAGGAGCCCAAATCTGGACAGAGCACTCCAGATGTGGTCTCACCCATATCAAGAGGAATGGAAGGTTTGCTGCCCTTGAGCTTTTGCTGAGTTCACTTGAGTATATAATAGAAAGGTATATCTTTGACTAACACTCCAGAAAGCATCTGTAGTATTCTTAAGGTAACACTAAATATGAAGACACAACAGAAATGTTTTAGTGTTATCAAGAATCTCCTTAATCAAAAATAGCTTTCCTCTTCCCAAACAGATTCCATTTGGGGAATGACATTTAGCTGGTTGTTTATTTCTACATGTCTCTTGGTTTCTTAAACCAGAAATTATGGAATTCATACAGGAGCCTGTCAAACAAAAAGTGCAGTTTCATGTTTTTCTGCTTCGTGTAGGAAATGAGATAATTTTAAGAGAACTTTTTGACCTAAATTTACTCTAAAGGACAACTTGGGTGCCATGAAAGTGCAGTTTGATATGTCCATGATCAGGGCACTGTGTAAGATTCTTCAAAGCAGTTCATAAACATGAAGCTGTTCACAGCACCATCTCACATGGACAATTTTGTTCCTTTGAACAATCTGTTCATTGATGCTCAGTGTCACTTCAAACAGCAAAGAAAGAGAATCTCTCTCCTTCACCACCAAGATATTAAGACAGTCAAGGCAGGGAAGGCTCTGCTTCACTAAAAGACCTCCATAAAGGAAGCAGCACTGTAAATAAACAAGTTCACTGCAGGTGACTCTCCTCAGGTAAGCTCTTGTGCTAAACCAGGATTCAATGAGACATATAATCTTACTTCAGGCACATCATCTTTGAAGATCTTCTCTATAAAATCATCACAAAGTGCCATGTTCATCCACACAGGAAAAACCTGGTCACATTCCTGCGGTTTAAGTAGCCTGAGAATACCTACAACTGAACCAAGGATATTCTATCCTTCAAAGGATTTGCATTCACTGCGAAATGCTCAGCTTTGTTATTGTTCTTTCTGCTGGCCCCTTTTTCAGATACTGAATTGCTTCCTTGTGGTTTTGTAAGCATTTGTTTTGTTTTATCATATTGCTACACTATACATAAAAGATAAAGCAATTCTCTAGACATCTCTAACAGTCATCTTAGCAAATGCTCTGCTCACTTAATGCTGATTTAAGACAGGACTCATTCCAAGACAAGTGAGGGCTTCACAGTGTTATACATGATGCAAAAGTTGTTCAAGTGGAGTGAGGAAGCCAAGGACCAGATTGGAATATCTTCCAGACTCATACCATTTGTATTTTAGAAAGTAACTCCAGGGACTCCTCAGTGGCATTTCCAGGTTCTGATTTAGAGAACTGAGTGGATAACTTCCTGGGGGTAGCATGTTGCACTTTTACCTTTGCTATCTCTGCTCTACAGGAGTTTGACCTCCATAGCTGTCAGTTGCTTATCTTTCCCTGTTTGTGTCCTCACTTTTTTTAAATAATAAATCAGCTTTTGAAGTATGTGCTCAGATGGCTGTATTTGTAGGAATTTTCAAAACTAAGCTTATTGTAAAAAAATAAAAAAATCTTCTGTTAAAAATTCGTGAGTTTGTTAACCGGTATTTTTTAGAGTGTTCTTAATGGTACAAATATGTCTATGGTAAGAAAAAATGGACAGAAGTATAATTCATCAGGCATCAAAATAAGTTGTGAATGAAAAGCTGCTCACCTTCCCATATACCCACCATGAGAATAAACATAAATCTTTATCAATATAAGATCTTAAACACAGTAAAGCAACTTGAAAATGCAATCCTCTTTTATCAGGAAGAATATAGGAAGCCTGAGTAATGGCAGTTACTGGTGGTATCTACCACAGCACAGCAGCAGATGTTAAAAAGGGCACCAGACATGTAATCTACTACAAAGTTCAAGAGATTTTCTGTTGTCAAGCCCCTCCCCTGCTCCCACCCATCACTCCTGCTCTTAGGCAGAGTGAAGCCAGGAGTTCATTTATGGCCCTTTGCACATCTCTGTGTAGCCTTGGGTATGAACACTCAAAACCATTGCCATGAGGTGAGCTGACAAAACAACAGATGTATTAGGTCGCACTGAGGTCTCAACTAGCCCTACGGCCTGTCTCCAACAGTGACATAGAAGATGTCTGTGAAATATTTAAAAGTCAGAGCAATCAGCTTCACAGCTTCCCAGATTCTTCTCGTGCTCCACAAACTGTAACACAGGAAGCCCCTGAGCAAAACCAGTGTCTTTATAATAGCTTTGAATATGTTTTTCTTTCATGACTTTATCCATGCAACCCATTGAAACATTTGGCATTTATGTAAAAGTATAGCAACTGCAACAGCCTTTGGCAGTTCATTATACACCTTAACTTCATGTTGTGTGACTATAACCACCTCCTTTTATTTGTTTTCAAGATGTTAACTGCAAGTATCATTTGATAACCTTAATTAATGTGGTGGAAAAAGGCAGGAGGACCGCCTCTAAGACCACTGCCACTCACTAGCAAGCTGAACAAGGGAGGAAATACTTTCAGCCCACTCACTAACTGGTTCTTAAAGCAAATAGGCCAGGAAATCTCTACAGTGTAGGTAAACATCTATTCTGGCTGATCCTAGCAGTTCAAAGCACAAAGAGAGTGACATATCGTCACCTAAGTGGTAAATTTTATTGTCAACAACTGCAAGGTATAACAAATCACCTCTATTAATACAGATTATCGGAGCTACTGATAAGCAAGATGTCATCAGAATTTATACTTCTTTGTATTGGAGTCCAGGTTCTTGAGGTTCTTTTTTTTTTCCCTCACTCTTTATAAACTCCTAGATGCTATACAGAACTAATTTCTCTCCAGTCTGAGGCTTCAGCATGTCTTACAGCTTAATGGAGGAGTCTGTGAATAATAATGAAACTGAAAACATGAGTCACCACTCTTATACATTATGCAACTATTATCATTCTGAAGAGGAAACATTGGATCTGAGAATTCATTTCACTGATAAAAAGCAAAATAAATATTTTTTAAATTATTTCAGTAACATGATAACATCACTAGACACTTCAAACTAAATAACCCCCCAAACTTAGATAAACAAACAAAAACATAAAGATGATAATCAAGATTTATCAAGTGGTGAAAGATTCTGATTACATCCATCAGTCTGTATATTCCGTGGTCCTAAAACTGAGATTTATTTTATACGGCTTACTAGCCAAGGAATGCAGTGAATGAACATCAGGCATGAGATTAAATTCAGACTTGGAAAATGTTGGGAATTCAAAATCCATGCACAGAAATGTATGTCTAATACATGTCGTGTGATTAGCTCATTGCCACAAGAAGTTTTTGTGGCTATAAATTAACACAACCTAAAAAGAAGTTGATGTTTTGTCCCTACCAATATCAAACAACAAAATTATCTGATTATGATTTTTAATATGAATCAAAACTTTGGAAGTCTATTCATTGTTGTATTACAGAGCAAAGAGAAAAATTTTTTTGATTCTATGATTCTTTGAAATTTAACATCTTGAACCAGAAAGGCAAACTGACATGTATCTGTCTGCTGTATGTTTCTTTCTTCTAAGTCTCTGATAGCAGGCATGTTCAGAGACATTATAGAACTGCAAAATCTCATGCTGCAAAGTACTTGAGCTCTAATTTGCAGCCCTATACTTATCTTTGTTTATTTATTCATATGCCAGGAAGTCAGATGCATCTATAAAACTTCCAAAAAAATGCCTATATATTCTTGTAGGTCAGAGAGGTAATGTGAAAATGCTTTTATGGTAAATACTTCTGTCCTATATTTGAAAATGTGCTATGCCAAATACATTTTTTCAGTTGCCATCAATGAATGGACTAGATCCTCTGTGGATATGAATCAATGTAGCTTCATTTATTTCATTTTACTTGACTGATTCATATCAGCTGAGAATCTGGCTCATGGCTTTAATTGGCTCTAAACAGCAAGGAAAAATACAAAACCAAAATGAATCAAGCTAACATATATTCAGTCCTTATTTAATACATTAAACCCTATACACTTTCACCAGCAGATTTTTGCACCACCCAGGTCATTGTATTTTGAATGCTGTATTTCAGCCAATTAGGGAATGCAAATGTGTGATACCCATATAGAGTTAAAGTCCTGGAGAGTGAGGGAAGATAAAGGAAAAGAGGAAATCATCTGTCCCAAAAATGTTAGTTCTGTGAGTAATTCACTTGAATTTCCTAATCCTCACTACTTAAACTCACACACAAAGAAGTCAGTCCAACACTGCCTCTTAACAAAATTTCTTAGGATACCATTTTTCATGGCCATGAGATATTTAAGCTCAAATGAGCAATCCTTATTTTCTTTGTGCTTGTTATTAAGCAGTGGAGAGTGGAATAGAGTCCTGGTTACACAGGTGCTATGCTTTGAGGCCCAAGGTAAGATTAGAGTCCAGATAAGCTAGGCATTGAACAGAACAGAAAGAGAAGACTTTAGGGATTGTGGAGTGAAACACACAAGAAATGAAAGAGTAGCACCCATCTGTACAAAATCCACAAGCACACAGAGGCTGCGAGCCTGGCTTATAGCCCTCACTGAAACTTCCCTTGCACTGTGACTTGGCTAGTGTCACCAGGAGAGGCTCCAGTGCAGTTAACAGCAGCACTCCAAGACAAAAGCCTTCCTTTCAGAGTTTAAAAGGAGAAGAAGTGCAAGGGGGTATAGAAAATATATGTTATGAAAATAACAGTTTGAGACCCAAGTTCTTCCTTTTATCAATTTGGATTAAAGAGCTGAGAACCAACTTTTCATTTTACTGATGTGGGTTAAAGAGGGAGACTGATGATTACAACCCTCTACATGTACACAGTCCTGCAGCTAGGAAAGAATACAGTTGTGCAAACCTATTACTTGGCACATTGAGGCCATGAGATAACTTTTCTTCTACATATGCACTGGGGCAGTGTAAGGATATTTCTATGCTCATTTCAAAACATTTATTTTGCAATTCTGATCTTTCCAAATGCAGCATATGGTGCCTTTCCAGGAGCTCAGGTCTCTATCAGATATTTATTTCAGGGACTTAACTAGAAAAACACAGATGTGGGAGAGTCGTCCAGGAAAAATATTTATTTTTTCCAAGAAGATGTTTCCACTGTAAACCAATCAAAGTTGTTGAAGTTTAAAAACATAGTGTAGTCACAATAAACAGGTGTCAGCACAGCAAGTTCATCTTTTGGTTAACAAAACCTCCAAATCCCTCTGTGTATAATATCCCATCTGAGAGTCACAAGCCCAAACAATTAATCGTAACATCCATTCAAGAGAATTCAGAAGGAGATTGTTTTATACAGAGCAAAAAGAACAAACCACTTTTCAAATCTGTCAAATTTCTGAAATTTACTCCATGTTACCATGACTCTGACCAATGAAGTAATGTTTTGTGGTGAACACAAGGGAGAGAGGAAATTATCAATACTGACATTTTGCTTCCATACACCTCAGTGGGCCAAATTTTCTACCACTGTTAATTAGTTTTGCACTAGCTGTGGCTTCAGCCTCTTATCCATACTTGAAATTGGATTCAAATTGGCTACTGGAGCTTCTTTAATATATTTATCTCTTTTTTGTTTTTTAATGGACTTAATATGAGCCAGAGTCTTTTCTCTAATTGATGTTGGTGAACAGAGCAAAAGCTGATGCAAAACTGAGTCAGAGCAAATGGCATCTTCTGCTGCTTTCTTCCCTGTCACCATTATTTCAGTGTCTTTCCATGACTTCAAGAGAACTGTTTGTGGGTTGCTAACCAATAGCTATGCTATTTGGTCAATAAAGCCAGGTATACCTGAGCTGGTTGTTGATTTGTACCTATGTTCTCAGTACTTGTCAATTGCAGCATTTTTCAAAGCCTGTACTATATGCCAGGCATGAACCAGTCTTTATCCTTTCCAACCAACTTCTCTTCAGGAGACAACAATTCAAGAAACACATGAGGTGCTGTTCTGGTATCTAAATATTTATTCAAGCATATTATTCTGACCTCTAAGCAGGTCATTGCTTGTTTCCCAACTGTAGATTAATCTTGCACACTAATACTGAAATTTCATAAATCGTAACTTAAAGAACACCAAATGTGCCTCAGTGTTTTAAGGCTAAGTTAGGAATTTGTTTACTTGATTTATTTCAGTATATTTTGTTTGCATTTTACACCCTCTATGTCATCTGGAGAATACCTAGGATTATTATCTTATAGAGTGCATTTTAGTAATATGGGGAAAAAGTTACCAGTCCTCAGTTATAAAACAATCTATTGTTCAAATGGAAGGAAGCAAGGATGGCACTTACTGAGATGTAAGAACCTGATGATTTAATGGAAATTACTCAGTTTATGTTTGGCCCATCAAAGTTTAGAAGCATAAGTTCAGTACTCAGGACTGGAAGGGAACTTCTAAATTATCATGTCCAGTCTTCTCCAACTGCAGGTACCATGGGTAGCACCTGGACCAGCTTTAAAAGGCCTTTAAAGAAAATAAAGTCTTTAGAATGTCAGAGGTGTCCTACTAACATCATGCTACACTTCTAATTAAAATTTCACTTTGAAATGGTTTGTAAAGGGTTCATAAATGATAAGTGGAGTTTTAAAGAAATTGATAAAGAATAGATGTACATTTCATGCAGTCCCATTGATTGAGTAGGTCTTATAACATACAATATTGTCATCTATTGATGTGCTTATAACTTAGGCATGGCCCAAATCTATAAAGCATTTACAGTCACTATCAATCATTAACTCCTTACATATGTTTTATTAATAGATTCTTAATAAAAAACCAAGTTAACATCTTATAAAATTTTTGGAAGAGATTGATATCAATCACACATTGTAGAATAAGTCAGAAATAGTCATTCATATTGTAAAGAACTACTTCTAAAGGAATATTGAGATCCCTTTGTGTGTTTCTAGCTTCTTAAAATATTTGGGGATTAAGGAAGATGCATGCACTGAATGTGATAATATGTAATAAAAATCCATTATGATTCTCTCTGTATTATTTTCAGTAAAGTAAAAACTTTCTTTTTTTTTTTTTAATCTTCAGTTTACATCAATTAAAATCTCGGAGGCAAGCTGCATGATTTAAGGTCTTAGATATTGAAATGAAAGGAAAATGAGGATCTGTATGCCCTCTCTGCATCCTATCTAAGGTTCTTCATCCTAAGCTGATCAGCTCTACAAAGCACTTTTGAGATTCAAGTACTATTCAAAATAACATTGCAGAGAGAAGGGCCAGCAGTTCTATTTGGTGAATAAAATCCATATTTCCATAAGAAATTCCCCTTACCACAGAATTACAAAATGGTGGAGACCTCTAGAGATGTAGTCCAAGACCCTGCCCAAAACAAGGCTATCAAGTTGCTTGTAGCTGTCTCCAGTTGGTTATTGAATATCTCCAAGGGTGGACAGTAGCCAATCTCTTTGGGCAAAATGTTTCAGTTCTTAGTGATCCTCACAGTGAAAAAGCTTTTTTTCTTACATATGAATGAAACATCTGTATTTCAGTTTGTGCCCATTGCCTCTTGTCCTCTCACTGGGCACCACAGAACTGTCTGGCTCTGTACTCTTTGCATCCTCCCTTCAGGTTTTTATAGACATTGTTAAGATCTGCCCGAGTCTTCTCTTCTACAGATTAAATAGTCCCAGCTGTCTCAGACACTTTAATGGCAGATGCTCCAAGTCCTTAATTACTTTAGTGGCCCTTTGCTAGACACATATGTCCATGTTTGTCTTATAGCAGGCACCCCAGCACTGGACACAGCACTCCAGATGTATCTCACCAGCACTGATTAGAGAGGAAGCATCACCTCTCTCATCCTGCTGACAACACTTTTCTTCTCCTGCACGTGACTGCAGCTGTTCTCACAGTTTTACCCACTGCTTTTATGCCAAAGATGAGAAGATTACCTGTCGAGACTCTATTTATTCCCTTATGCCCTCTCTGCTTTTCACTGATGCTTCCTTCTATGTATTTTATGATCCACCTATGTGAAGGACAAAGACAGTCTTCTTCCTAAAACTAAAGCAGCTTTCTCAGACAGACCTGCCATGTCTACCACTTCCCCTATGCAACAGACACATCTCACCCACAATTCATGCTCTCTCACTGACCATCTGTGGTGCTCACATTTCAACCCTAGCACCACTGTCTCTGAAACCAGGCCAGACTCTTGTCCCCACAATACAGCTAGCACAGTCATGTCTGGTATTTTTGCCTCTGGAGTAGAAGAAAAGTTCAGGTGCACCCCAGCCCCCAGGTGAAAATGTTTCAGCATAAATAACTGGTATTGGGGCAGTTCCTCTCTCCCAAGGCATAGCCCTGCCTTTGGTACATGAACTTGTTTCCACAGAAATTAATAACTGTAGTACAACTGTCTTCTATTTCAGAGAATTGCACAACTATAGACAATCTGCCCAAATTTCCCCTTCTTTTTTTCTTCTGAGTTTAGCTTTGAATAAGGAGAGTATTGCAATCAAGAGGCTGCTGAGTTATTGAGAAGTTACTAGCCTGAGTGCATGACGCAAGACTGTTAAGGAAAGTTTTCAATGATGTTTCCAAAATACATTTTAAAACCTGCTGGTTCAGTAATTACTAGATGAGAAGGAAGACAGAAGGAATTTTATTTACATTAGAACTGATACTGTGACCATCACATATTAACATGATTAATTCTGATTGCCATGGCATTCATAGCTCAAACCTCCCATATGCAAATCAGGGCTTCTTGTACTGAAGTAGCTGTGTAAGAACAGAGACTGAATGTGAGAGCCTAGAAAAGAATACGTGGTGATCTTGAAGGTGATATTAGGCATTAGCTAGCAGAGTAAAAAAACTGTGGTCATAGGCCAAACAAGGACAAATGATGACAAATTTATTTGAGATTGCCATATATTTTCTCCTTATAAATTAATGTGCAGATGCAGCTGAGCAGTAGACCACAAGTAGATATGTCCATTCCCACCCACACACACACTGCTTCACAACAATGGAAATATGACAAATCTTACTGATCTGTATGAGAACCCTGTTGAGCTTGAACCAGAGCCTGCAGTCTTCTGAGAACTATCTCAGTTTTGCGATTATTGCACAATCTGAATTAAACCTTTTGACCTTCATCCACCAGTCATGCTAGCCTGGACAGATGTCACATCTTAAAGACATCCAAGCAAGACACACAGCAGTGGGGACAATATTGCCATAAATGTAAATCACCAAGGGTCAGACAGAATGAAGTGAGTACCAAAAGACATGTCATCCACTGCATCTGACTTGAGTTTTATGTTGACTGGTTGCCCAAGTAAGATTTTAGTCAATGTCAAATGAGTTCTGAAAACTTTAAGTGGTTTTGCAGTTTCCTTTTTTTGCCAGAGTTACTGTCCACCCCCTATTTTCCCAAAGTCCATTTTTAATTCCTCACCAATAAATGCCACCATTTCTCCTGTTCCACTGAAAAACATGGAAAAAAAGAGTTGTCAGGGCAAGAAGTGATAACATATGTAACAGTCTAGACAATAAACTCTGAACAGGTCCTAATACAGCCTTTCTCCTTTTTTTTTTTTTCCCCCACAAAAGCACACTCACACACACATGAAAGAATAATAAGTCAAACAATCTTAAACCAGAATCTTAAAGCTTCTGTTTGTCCAACTTGCCAAGTCAGTGCTATAGAACTGTTATTATAGCAAGATTTTCTGATTATATCCCAAATTAGTTGACTGGGTAACATGGCAATTGCCAAAAAAATATGGGTTTAGAAGACTCAGAGATTATAAAAACAAATTTCTCAAATTTTCCCAATGACTGATCTGCAATAGTTTTTCATTCAGTGTGCAGTAGAAAACCCTGAGCTGAGCTTTGAAAACATCCAAGATTACCTGTGTTAAAGTACTAACCATAGAGCAAAAATAAG
Organism: Actenoides hombroni; assembly: GCA_024336885.1. Lineage (NCBI taxonomy): Eukaryota > Metazoa > Chordata > Aves > Coraciiformes > Alcedinidae > Actenoides > Actenoides hombroni. The sequence continues at coordinate 256,809 of WUAM01000313.1, forward strand.
CACTAAATGCAGCCTGCATCTCGCCTATATTATGTGGTGAGATTACCTGATCAATTTTTCTGTGTTCATCAGACTTCCTACTGGACTGCTGTTGAGAACTCAGGGTAAAGACTTTTTTTTTTCCCATGAATATTAAATGAAGATTGGTTTAAAAGCAGCAGCCCTAAGCCAGTGTGCAAGTTTCTCTTATTTTCCCTGATGTGCCTGTGCTGACAGTAATGCCAAGTGAGAACAATCATAACCCTGGTAAAACATCAGTGAGCTGTTTGCACCATGCTGACAACTTTAATAATATCCAAACAGTCCATAGATTCTCACAGTAAGAAAAGGGCAGGCAGTTTTCCAGATTTTGCTTTGTCCCAGTGCTGCCAGCTAGATGCAACATGACAGCCGTTCAGATGCATACACACAGAGCTAAGTAGCTGCAGGTAGATATAAAGCAGATATTCTGCAGAAGACAAAGTATGCAAATGTGTGTTGGGAGTATAAAGGATCCAGCTGTAAGAAAACCAAAACTGTATATACCTCTTTCAGCAACTGAATTTTCTCGGAGTTCCTTCTCTCTCTTTTGGTGGGTTTTCTGTTTGATAATCAAACAAATTATTAGAAACAAATGAACTGTGAGGAAACTAAATAGTAGGATGACACTCTATGCCCAAGTCACATTTTATTATCTGCTGTGTCTTCGCATGCAACCAGTCCCCTCCCCATCCTCTCCCTGCCATCACTACTACTGCCAGCTCCTGTGCACTGTGAGACTGTCTGATGGGAAGCATCGACCAACCATTCAGCATGGGATTTATTACCAGCAGAAAGGCTACTGTTAGAGCCAGACATGCCAGATTATCATTTTAATAATCAGAATCAAAGTGATTTGTCAGAACATCACAGCCCCTTTTACTGTGGATTGTTTCACCTTACTGCTTGTTCCTGCTCAACCTTCACCCAGGCAGTGGCAATAACCATCTGAGAAAGGGAACTGTTTGTGTCCAATTCTGTTGTCACCAGCCATATATATTAAAGCAATATCCCTAAGCTACTGCATGGTATTTATTCAAGGGCCAGAGAGGAATTCTATTTTGAGAGAAGATTAGAATGTAAATGGAGGTGAAAGTCTCTATTTCTCCCTTTCTCTTCTGCAGAACAAGTCTCAGACATTGTTCAGTGCTTCAAAGCTAACAATAAAAGACCGTCTTCTTATTCAAGATCCAATGTTCAGTGCTTTTGTTCTCCAAATCTATTTTACCACGTGGAAAGTCTTTCTGAGGAGTTAATATACACTGTACAAGAATTGTCTCCTTATAAAAGAATTGCTGAAGTCTAAAAATAGTGACAGTTTTGTTACGCGCATTTCAGATTTTGTCAGATGTTGGGATCAAAGTTTGCAACTATTGAACTAAAAATCATTTACCATTACAAGCTACACTAGCCTATAAAGAAGATCATTATATGCTAGATGAATATGAACGTGACCCATAGCAGGTAAATAGGTCTGCCTAGGTTTTTCTTAGTTGTAGCATAACATAATATGTTTAATATATGTTATTGTATTGTAGTATAACTCCATGTCTTTGTCCACGTGTCTTGTGCATTAGATACACTGCCATGTGTCCAGAAATCCTGAACTGTTAAGATTTGTCCTGCTGTTCCTCGTACCTTGATAGAAAGATAATTCCAGTGGAGTGACCTTTGCCTATCAACTGATTTTAAAACATCATATTTAACAATTATGTTGCCTTTGTACAAGTTCATGAAAGATATCTCAATTCCGTCAAAGCCAGACACTTTTTGTCTCTCGAGCTTTAAAATTGATTTAAATATAGAGATCTGAGAGCTGCAAAAGCCACTAACCATACTTTGGCTGTACCTGAGGTCAGGTCTAAGGGAAGCAAGACACGGGCTTTTCCTAGGTAAAGAAGTCCCCAGAAAGAAGGAGGAGGACTGATGAGGAGACAGTATCAAGTGCATAATCACATATAAAAACCACAAGGGGCAAGAACAAAGGAGTCATATTTTAAGATTGTCCCAAACCCCTTAGGAGGTCTACACAGTCTTACTTGAGCAGAGTTATGCACTAGCCATTACCCTGTGGCTACCACGAAAGTATTTGCAGACACACAAATGTGTTATCTCTCTGAGTAGTTTTCTTGGGCCTTGTTTATTGCCCAGAGTTTTGCTTATGTGACCAAATTTTACTTGCTATCTGAAGACCAGACAATGTCTGGGAGACTGGGCATTTAGGGACTAAGATTTTGTCTTTGTTCTGATGCTCAGTCTTCACCAAATATTTAAGGTGCTTTTGAAAATGTTGTCCAATGTATTAATTTTTAGAGTAACTAATTCAAACAGGAATGATATCAGATTTGTTCCCCATTCAGACAGAAACTTTGGAAGCCTTCATGGCCAAAGAAACATGTGGGATCTTGTGAGTCCAGAAGTTCCTGTCAGTATAGCATGCTGCTGAGTACAGACGCACAAAGTATCCTCAGGCAGACAGTAAAAGAGCCCTAGGGATGGGATGGAGTGGGAAGGGGACAGATAGAATGGGTCAGAGAGTATAGAGATACTATAGACATGAACTGATTTAACTAGATTTGGAAATAATTTTTTTCCTCCCTTGTCTGTTTGGGCTTTTCACTCTTACAGGGCATGCCTTATAAAAATCATAAAGTACAATTGTGTCACCTGGGGTTAGGCCAAAGGCCTAGCTGACTCAGCTCTTGTCACTCTCTGAGGCATTATTCAGTATTTACAGTGAGAGACAGAGAAAGCTGAGAATGGTCATTCTCTGTGTATTTCCTGCCTGCATCAGGATCATGGGCTGCTCAGAGTATTACAGGAATATAAGGGTAATGTAGACATACATTCAGCAGATGAAGCTACTTCTTAATACACATGAATATTGTGTTGTGTGCCGCATCTGCCAAAAGGATGCCCTTATCCCCATCAAAGATCACAAAAGAAACAGCAATTTATTCAAAATTGATTTTAAATAGTGCACTAGATGTGCCATGAATGACACCATGGACTAAGTCCTGAACCATCTTGCCTCCATATGTATCCATTATTGATCTATTAGCTGTTACGGATGTGGACTGATTGACAAGCTGCACCAGATACTCTATACTTGCCCTTGTTTTGGCAGTATGGTAACTAGGAAAAGTATTACAGTGATAACCAAACAGCACAGGAAAATCAAACCATTCAGCAACCCAAGTGTAAGGATTGTGGGCTATGGCCCAACACTTTCAGTTATGATCTCCCCTCATGCAGTTCTGAATGAGTTCAGTACTTTGTCCACATGCACTTAACTCCAACCACCATTAACATCAGTTGTTCACACTCTCAGACCTCTCTCATTCATTTGCAAGCTGCAACCCACATCTGCAGCTGAGCTCCTTTGCAGAACACGTGCTCTTCATGCTAGTGATCTCTTCTGTCACAGTTGAGTTAGCTCAGCTTTCTGCTTCCAAAGCCCTACAACCGACGTGCATCTTGATCTAAAGCCTCGGATTCCCCAGCAGTGCTTGGCCTTGCCATGTGTAGCTTCACAGAGAGATACGGAGTTTGTTTATTTCCTGCAGACCGATTAGGCTCTGTGTTGATTTAATGTCAAACAGCTTATTCTCCTCACCAAATTGCAATGTATAACTGAACTGTCCTGGACGTAAAATCCCCCATCAGTGCTGGTGGGCTTTCACACAGGCACAGCAGTTTTATTTACATGCTTTTTTACAGTCAGATCAAGTCCTTAGTTTAAGGAATACATTTTGAACTGTATTTTTGATATTAATAAGAGGTTTAGTTATGCCTTCAGTGGACGTATGCTTAGGCTGACAGATTGGACTAATCAGGATCAGATGATGGTCCTTTATGTATTTGGAAATCTTACAGAAGTCTTTTCTTGCCAAGTAGTTTTCAATAGACCTTTCATTGTAAAGGAACATATTCTAAAATTTTTTTTTATGTTCCCAATTCTGAACATTCTCAAAAGCTGGCATAAAAACTGTGGTGGTTCAGTAGCTGGATGACTCAGTGAATTACATGGAGAATAAGATCAACTATTTAAATCTTTCAGCAATATTTGAAAACTGTTACCACAAATGCAAGGACGACTGTTTACATAGATTTCCTACAAACAAACAAACAAACAAAAGGAATAGGAATTATAATGAAAGAATTAAAAATATATGAGATACTATTTTTAGGGAAATCATCTGCCATGCAGAGGGACCTGGAAAAACTAGAGAAGGGGTCTTATGTGAACCTCATGAAGTTCAACAAGGCCAAGTGCAAGGTCCTGCAAGTGGGTTGGAGCAACCTGCTCTAGTTAAATATGTCCCTGCTCATTGCAGGGGGGTTGAACTAGATGACCTTCAAAGATCCCTTCCAACACAAACTATTCTATGATTCTATGATTCCATATTCTATGAAATAAATGCAAAAAGTTTTCAAAGAAGGGTTTATATATAAGTTTATGAAAATTGCAATGAAGAGAGCAAATGGGTAAAAAATGAGAAGTGAATCCCATGCAGACACACCACCATGTACAAACAAGATGGAAAACAAAATGCCAAAACTAAAATAAAGTTATGGTAGCCACCATATCCTAAGGCAGAATGGTTAGAGATGTGGTATGTCTTATTAAATCAAACAATATAAATGAAAAAAGTTCACATTCAGAGTCCTAGATAGTCAGAGACCCAAAGAAGAATTTATGAACATAACGTTTATTTTACCCAGCTCTTCCAGCTGATCTGGTAAGAAAATATCCTTTGTCCTTTAAAAAGTTTGTATTTAAAAGTAAAGACAGATGAGAGTCTCAAACAAATGGCACTTCTCGTGTGTTCATCCATTATGCAGGTATCAGGAATGTCTGAAACAGCAAATAATCCAAAAATCACCTTCCTTCGACTTAGAAAAAAGACTTGGAATAGATATCTGATAACCCACCTATCCTTGTATTGCAGAATAGGATTATTATGCATAAAGCTATTAATGCAAAAGACTACCCCTTCTCCTATTACTCAGTAGAAACTGTTTAAAATATAGGATATTAGATGGAAAGTACATAAAAAGGTAGTACTATTGACTTATTCAAACCACCTGTCTAAGCATTTAAATGCATAAAAGAGGAAAAAGAATCAGAAAGAACATAAAAGGAAGAACATCCCATTACATCACCACATGATTTGGACTCTCAAGGCGAAAGGATATTACAATTCACTTAATAAAACATCTGTAGTGCCACACTAAAGTAGCAAAAGGCAGTCAGCTTTTGCAAATGAGTATGCTCTTCTGCAATTATAGAAAGAACAATCTGGTTTTGGTTTCTTTAGCTTCCAGCTAAATATAAGAAAACAAACACCCACTTCCTTATGTTTATTTCTGCCTTGAGAAAGACAAACACTGCAATCTCTTGTCCCTTTACTTTTTAGCCTGAAAGAAAGGATGGAGGTCTTACTGCTAATTTGTTGTTTGGGGTTTTTTTCAGTTTCTTTGTGTCACACAGTTCACATGTTTGTGTATAATATCCATGTTCTTGCACACTACTATTTATCACTCCCCATCCCAGGGACCCAAGTTAGTAGGACAGACAAATTTAATGTCCTTTCACATTCTTCCTCCTCTTGTCTCTGTCCACCAGGAATGGACACTTCCTAAGATTCATTTTTATTGTGTATGTGATTTTGGGTGCTTACATGATTTCTATTTAATTCACAGTAAAATCAGAGGAAATTACATATTGTCAGAATATACTAAGTTTTTAGATTTCAAACAAAACCCTCTCTCTAAGGCTGATGAATTAAGAATTAAACGTCTAGAAATCTCCATTTGTAACTTTTTTGGTGTTCTGTTGTCATATAACAATCCCTTGGAAATATCTTGTCAATCTCTTACACTTTTATCCATCATGGAAAGTGTGTTTTTCAATTATCATTTGATATTTTATTTAATTAAGCATAAAGTGTCAAGCAAATTGTAATAAGTCTTCAAACTGCAGTAAGATCGCCTGGGTAGTAATAAAGAACAGAAAAATATCAGGGTCACTATTTTCTGTTGCCTTGTCTTGGCAATCTTGGCTGATTTCAGGTCTTGCATAGTCTGCTGATTAAAAAAATGCAAAGGAGGCATATACACATATATGGATGTGTGTGTGTATTTGTCAGTGTATGTATTTTTATTTACCAACTCAGATCAAAAAACAACTGTGCTGCAGCATCCTGAACAAGCTCTGAAACTGAGGAGCCCTACAAAGATGTTGCCAGAGTAATGATGCTTTATGTTTGCAAGAGCAGGTACTGCAAGTTCAAGCTTGTCAATGGTTGTGCAACAGCACAGGCCTTGCAAGCGGCAGAATGAAACAAACTACTACTTCCCTTGCACAAGTACATGTATGATGGAGATTATAGGAAAAAGCTTAAAGGAGAGAGGAAGATGTAACAGCAAATAACAACTTGCTTTCATATCTCCAGTAGATGGTACAGCTATTTCATTAGTCTCTAGTCTCTGCTCATCACATGCTTTGATGTGTTTTGAATAGAGGAGCAATAGCATCCTCCTGGAGATCAACAGAGTATTCACAGCTGCATGAAGCATCTGGAATGAAATAGGACAAAAAGGGTTTAGAAATATACAGTGAGTCCAAATGCAGAGCAGGAAAACCCTGAACATCGCTGGAGGACTTCTGGCAGCAGAAAACATATCTGGAGTCAAATTAGAAAAGTGATGGAAAGGAGGCTTTCCAAGGGATCCTGAGAGTACTGTGGAGTTCACTTACATCCACAAAGGATTATGAGAAAGAAAAAGAGCTACCCTGCAAGGACAAAATGGGTAGGGGAAGGTGACATATTTCTTTTAAGCCTTTAATTTCATCTGCCTGACTCCAAATATCCTCTACATAAAGAATTATGTCATGGTAGCTTGTTATTTTGTGTTCTACATAAAAGCTTTAGAGATTAGAAATATTTGGTGCTTCTTGGCGTGCATGTCTTAAAAGTTAGTTGTTCCATCTCAAAGGCTTTAGCCAGCCCACGATTCATCCCAACATCAAACACACCGCATCTCCTCCTTTCCATAAGGCATTTAGAAAAGAAATTTTCTGGAAAGTGGCATTCAAAGAAATGCTTCATTCTAAATGGATATTAAAAGAATACACAGAGCATGAGATTAAGAGACTTGCAAATGAGGACATTTATTCTCAGAAAAAGACTCTGAAGAGCTTATCCACTAATGAAAAAGTCATATAAATGACCTTTTCACATAATACTAGCAGGTTTTGGTTCAAAATACCACCATGCCACCTACAGTCTACCTATTCTAGACATCTACCTTAAAATAAGACAAATAATGTAATTTAGAAGGCCCCTCAGTTAACTAACTCAGGTTTAGACAGCTCCATTTGGCCAGCTGAATCCCATCTCACCTGTCTTATTCATGGGTACCAAAATTGTTGCTATAGGCAAATAGAAAGTTGTTTATCAAAAAAGTTGCTGGATTTTTTTGTTGTTGTTGTTTCTCCAGTGCCAAATAGTTAGGCTGGTTTATTATCTGAAGGCTGAACTGAAGGAATAACAGATCACAGCAGGTTTTTCCTCAATTTTGAGAAGTTTATGCCATTTCTGTTTTAAAACGTATGTGTCATATTTTAAAAACTCTAGTAAAGAGTTTTTCATCAAAGCCACTGTCCTCTAGAAATACTGTTTGCTTATATCAGATTAATTTTTCTTTAGGTTTCCTAGTGACATCAAAAGGTTCATCAAGAAAGATTTCTCAGGTTCAATATTCTACATCAAAATAAAAGACAGAGAAATCCCAAAGAAGCAATATCCCAAGTGATTGTCTATAATTCAAAACATAAAGAGGAAAGATTTATTCCATGTAGGAATTATACCGTCTGCATGGATACCCTTTGGGTACCACAACAGCTTCGTTATTCTTTTGTGAGAAATTTGCAAATGTTTCCTAATTTCACCAGGAAATAGATTTTTAAAAAAAAAATATTAAGGAAAAAAAAATAAGTGGAAGAAATGTTTATTACCTAACACACAGAACATTAGCTGTGATAAAATTTATTGAACACCAATGAAATTTTGATTAAGAAGTACTTGCAATTATTTGTTTATAAACAATCCCCAAAAATAAAATTGTTTATCAAAAATATTGAGAAAATGAATTTAATTAATTTAGAAGTTCAAATAAAATCACAGGTTGCTCATTAACAATTCACAAACATCAAAAAAGACTGAATTAATTCTATGAAGGACTTGATATTAGTTGTTATTATCTCCTTATTTCCACCAGAATGTACTTGTTCTAGAACAATCCTGGTCAAGCAGTTCATTCTAATGCTTTCAGCTGCAAACAATCAAAAACCAATTCTGGCCCCAAACCAAAACCCTAACCCAATGTCATAACAAATGCTACCAATTTCTCTGACTTCAGCCAGATTCTCAACATTTCACAGAATTCAGATGATCTGTGAAAATGTTACTACAAAACAAAATAAAATGGAAAAATGTGTTTCCTAGACACATTCATTTATGTTCCAGGAAAAAGATCAGTTATTTTCTAATTCTTAAAAATTCATTCAACCCAGGTTAGTATCTCTCAACTAGCATTTATTAGAAGCTTACCATGGTTTGTAAAATTGCCTCTCATTTTATTGGGCTTTGGCTTTTCAGCAAAATGCACTTAACATTATAGGAGGAGCAGGATAATACAAAGTGCTTACAAAAGTGAATCCAGCATCATTTAAATATTCTTAACACATCCTGTTTTAAACTTGTGAAGATACATTATTCAAGCATATTGTCTTAAAATCTTGTGTAGGCACTCTTTAACTATACCTAGAACCAGACAGTGATTCACTGCGGAGATCTAAGGACACCTCATTACCCCCATTAGCCACCATTTCAAACTTTTCTAACATGGGGCTAGGTAGTGTTGGGTCTCCAGGCTGGCACAAGCACCCCTTGAAATCCTCCCTCCAGAACTGCAGATACCCCAAATTACAGTGGTATGCAGACTTGTGTGTTGTGTCCATCATCTTTCCCAGATTTCCACTGACCAGATTCCTGGGAATTAGTAACTGAGAGAAGGATCCCAGCCCTCTCATTCACACACCCTCCATGTCTTTTCCTGAGCTAAAGCCCAATGTTTCACTTAGTTCCCAAAATGAGCAACAATTAAATATTAAATCTTTGCTTCAAGCCTAGTCTTTGCTTCAGGATCATTCTTTTCTTGAGCATTTATGTTGAATGGCAGCTGTTCAGTTTGTGCTAACTTTGAGCTCTGACTACTGGAACTATTGTTACGAATGAGAGTTTTCAACCAAAAACCTGTCCCTGTAGGATTTATAATCAGCTTCAACATGTTTCTATTTTGATCATTCTATCTTTTTTCCCTTCCTTTCTTCTTTTTATTTCCTGTTAAAAATCCATGTGTTTACACTGATTATGATTAAAGCATATTCAAGCATATTCTTACCGTGACATTGCAGTGCCTCTACAGAGAAGAGCTGTTAACAGCTACTACTTCTCCAGGGTTAGCAAGAAGTAAAGAAGCTGCTTCTAACCGACTAAGACTCCACTGACACTCTCAGTCGATCTACGGAGGTAAATTGCATGCTGGCTTCTTTTCCCAGGATATCCCATATATCATCCAAACTCATTGCCTCTTATCCATAGCAAGAATTATGACTCATCAGCTGCATTAGAGTGACAGAGAGGTTGTGTATCTTTATCTCAACAGAGTAATATTTCCTATTTATATGTACTAATAACCGTTACTATTTTTCTCCCTTTTAATTCAGAAAAAATCTCAAATACACAAAAAGCCTCAAAGTTTTTTGCATAGCTCAGTTTCACAAAAGTATTAGTCCTAAAAGTCTGCAAATAAGCACAAAAGATCATTTGAATGGCTAGGAAAAGTAATAAGACCTGTCAAGTTGGAAAAAAGTAGGGAAATTGGAGTCAATCACACAAAATGCTCTTTTAAGAAGTACTACATGTACTGAATAAAAAATAAATCATCGAGTCACTTAGACCTTATTCTGCACAAGAGTTTGAGGACTAAGACAAACACATGGATCAGAAGTGCTCTTCATGGCTGACTCTTGCCTGTTATATGGTATAACAGGATAATCCTGCCAACAGCTTCCCTCCTATGTCACTTGAAAAGGAGCTTGTTCATTCAGAGTATATGAGCAGAGGTCACTCAATAGGAGCTGACAAATCCTACATGCATTCTACCTCTACTGAAAGTTTAGGATGACTTGTTACAATCCACATGAAGTAAATCTGGATGTTAAAGAAAAAGTTAACTTATTTTCACATGTGTCATGCATGCTACACTTTCCTTGTTTTGTTTTGTTTTGATTTTTAATTGTTAAGTGCCAGTGATTATCAATTCATTTATTATGATGTTAAATACTAGCATGAGGAATACAACTTTAGAGTTGTATTAAAAGAAGGAACCTTAACGTCTCTCAGACCCTCTGGCTAAAGAATGTCTAAAGTACCTACCAAAGTCATAGAAAGTTTCCAGTCTTCCAACAGGCATTTATCATTCTCTCTAGACAATCCTCCCTGAAGCCAAATGGTCCTTTCCAGAGCACAAAACACAAAAGGAACAACCAAAGTAATTGACTGTACCCAGCAGACAAACAAGCTACATTTCTTAGCTCATGTAGGTGCAAATTTCTCCTGTCAACAAGAAAGAAGGCTCTTTCTGTGACCACACGCGTTTAAAGCTAAACAGAGCATCTTTCACCACATTTCTCAGTAGTGAGTGTGGTACATTGTAACTATTCATGAATCTCCTGCAGAGACACACACACACATGCAGAGGACAGTCCAGGACTGTGACTATTTTCAGTTAGATGTTTCTAAAACAAAAAACTCACGGCCCTACTGTACCTCAGAGAAATCAGTGATGAACATTCACCTCTGTGAAGAAATTAAGCCACCAAAGTCAATTCAGCAGGAGTCTGTTAGTTATAGTAGCAGTGGGAGGCTGCATCAGCTCTTACACCTGCCTTTCTCTAGGCTTTCATTAAAGATGGACTGTCCTGTGCTGGTTAATACATAGTAAATTTTTTTTTTTTTTACCTCACTATCTCATTGCATCTCATCTATTTATTGATAATTGCAGTGAAATCTATAGTAGCAAAGACAAACCAAAGGGCTTTCAGGCAACTTTACAGGAACACGCACAGAAGATATTACTCTCTCATGAAGACCCAAGTGGAAGCCACCAGCTTACTCTAAGGTTTCTAATTATTTGTTCATATGGCACTCCTTGAACTTCTTAATCTTTCACTAACTCCACCAGTCCCTTCTTCATTTAAGTTTCCTTGAAATCATCTTTGCACCATGTAAAGATAAATGACATTTCTTCAAATGAACAGTGCCATCTGAAACTTATCTTCTAATTTATACACAGATGGTAGTAATGTCCCTGAAGTGAAAAGTCAATGACTCACACCTTTGTTTCATGTTATGGAAGAAAAATAGGCTGATGTGTAGTACTATGGGGAGTGGCTATTTAAACTATACAGAAAGGAATACAGTCAGAAAAAGAAACAGGTAATAGCAGACATTTCTGACATGAAGCACTTAATTTTCTATGTTGTATAGTCAGGTATTTCTGGGTTTGGATATGCCAACAGTGAAATCCAAAGGTAGAGTACTCATTGTCAAGGGACAGCTTTGGAGACATACATAAAACATTAAATGAAAGAAAAAAATACCAGTTCAGGACTGCTCAAGAAATTGAAAGTTATTGCTAAAATATTGTTGCGCTGGAAAGGCCTCTTCATACCCATCTTCTTACTCCATCACTTAGCAAACAAAATTAATATTGTCTCTCCTGCTCAGGGTATATGAAGGTTCATCCCCTTTTTCATTCTATTTTTTTCCTGTTGATGCTCAGAAAATTTCACAGAGCAAAGAAAAGAGCAAAGTAGTTTGAACTGGGAAAGATTTAGATGAAATAAAATGCATAAGGAGCAAAAAGACAAGGACAGAGTAACAGGTTAGACATGGTTGATATCATTGCATTAAACAACACTGTAAGAAATTATAGAACTGGCAGAATCAGAAGTAAAAAACATCAAAATGCATAATTTTAAGAAAACTGTAAATTTTCATTAATATATTCTTCCCAAAAGCGTATTCATTAAAAAAGGAATCTTAATTTTCTGAGAATTCTAGGGGGGGAAAAAAGCATGCCAAGAAGGTTTATCATTCTTTAAAAAGGTAAAATACATGTGTAAAAAGTAAAATCTATTTGAAGAATGTCTGGTTGAACAGTGGACATAATATTACACTGGAGGAAAGGAGAATATTAAAAAAATAGGTTTGAGTTGATCCAAAAACAATAAAAAGGAGACTGATAGTAACAATATCTGCTCTGCTGTTGTTAGTGACTCAAAGCCCTTGCCTGGTTCTTATCCATCCACTCAGATGTCCAGCAAGGACCTGCTACCCTCTATTAGCTTTTCAAGAGAATCATTTTCTCATAAATAAAACACAAAAGAAAGGAGACCATAGAAAAATGAGGCAATTGATCCAGAAAAAAACCTAATAAAAACATAACCTAAAAGAAGTAGTCCAAACCCAAGAAGTCTATAAGCATCCTGAAGGCTTTTGAAAAATATTCCATTAGAAGCCCAGATAAAATATGTCATAATTCAAAGAGAAAACAAAGCAATCTAATAATCCCCCTGCATGGCTCAATGGGGAAGTTAAGGAGGCTGTCACAGGAAAAAGGTCAGCAGTTAAAAAATGGAAAGCTCTCGCAAATAAAGAGATGTCAAAGTAGAACAGGTCATTTGAAGGGTTAGAAGGACTGGGAAGTGTGACTTGCACAGAGTTGGTTTTTTTTACTGATGGTCATAATAATCAGAGATAATCAATGGAACTGCTTGATGACAAAAATATGTAAAAAGGACTCAGGGACGGTTGGTCCACAGTAGAAAACATCAATGAAATCTTTGCATCTGTCTTTACTATACAGGAGAAATACCGACATCCAACTTTTTCTGTAGTAGGTAGATCTGAGAGGCTTCACAGGATATAGATAAATACACAGGGTGTTTAAACCCTACAGACAATTAACATGTCATCAGAACTGGATGGCATTTACCTGGCAGAACTGAGGAAGCTGTGAAATTGCAGAGCTGCAGCTAGTACATGTCAAATACACCACAGCTAGGGTACCCTGTACTACTGGAGTGGTGGGGTGTCAGGGTGACTTGCCTATAGGAAAGGGTCAAGCAGAGTTTCTGGGAAGCACAGACTGACAAGTCTGACTTCCAGCTTTAGTGTGATGATAGATTCTGTAATACAGAGAAAGGTCACAGAGCATGTGAATCAAGACAACCTGTTGAGAAAGGGTCACCATGGAACCTGTAGAGGAACTCTGACCTTGGTTCAATGAGGGTGTTTGTAAGCTGATACAGGGGATCCAATGGACATCATAGATTTGGTTCCCCAGAAAGACTTTTGAAAGTTTCCTTACCAACAGCCATGAAAGCAGCAGTGCTGGGAGGTTAGAAAAAAAGCTCTTTTATGGTGGGGAAGAAGAGGATGGGAATCAGAGCTGATGAACCTTTGTAGGGCTTAATGGTCATTTCACAGAGTGGAGAAAAATCAGAAAATGGGTCCTCCAAGATCAGCTCTGCAACCAAAAAGCAAAAAGTTTCAGCAGAAATGGCTCTGGGAACAAAACACAGGGTTTTTGTGTTGCAACTTTATAAAACCTTGGCACACCCACATCTTGATTACTGTGCATGGTTCTTATCTTCACACCTCCAGAAGGAAATTGAAGAGACAGAGAAGATACAGGGCAGAAATTTATGATAAGGCTGGAGATGTCTTATCTGGAAAGATTAAAAATATATCTGCTCTTCATTTTGGAGAAAAGATTCAGTGAGGTTCTGATTGAAAATCAAAAAATCAGTCAGTAGATTATCAGGATGCAGGACTATTGTTCAGCAAATCCCACAATTTTAAAACTAGAGATAGTCACTGTAGATGGTAAGAAGTTGGTCTAAAGCAGTTGAAAAGATGTAGTTCTTCATGTAGCCAGTAGCGAAGCTATCCCCATGGGAAGTTTTGGAAACAGACAGGATCAACAGGTTCAAACCATAGGTAACAAATCCACAAACAGAAATTAATGTGCTACTGACTGCAGCAGTGCACACTGGTGACATACAGGGGAAGGGAAAGTGTACTGCAGGTGACAGATGGGTTCATGTTTTCTACATGCACAGTCTCACTTTCTGCCACTACAAGAATCAGAAGCCTGTGCTACAAGGGCCACTGGTCTAACCCAACAAGGCATTTCATATTTTCTTAAGAGATGAAATAATGTGACACAAGCCCTGCTTTGGAGACATCTCTATAGTAATGCTTTATTTATTCTTTTCTTCTTTACTCCTGATATCATTCATCTGAAAATAACAAGGTACCTTCAGGGTAATGCAGAATTCTTGCCACTCAGATTTCTTTCCGGTCTCTGCAATGCCTGCTAATGTTCACCTTCAATTTTCACAGTGTCCAGGGTACCCTACCACTTTGGTTGTATTCAATGCATAAGCCACTCAGGACAGAAAATGTCTCAATTTCTGTGTGAAAGGCATACTGATGTTTATTACATTCTTGACCTCAGCTAGGGAGGAGGAAAAAAGTCCCAGACAGTAGGGACCTAGACACACACTTAGACACTTGCACATACTGATCAAAATGGAAATTAAAAAGTTCTGGTTTGAAAAACTGAGAAATATGGATAGAAACATTTATTCCTCTTGCAATCTATGTTTGACAAGTGCTTGCATGAGTGTATGAAGTGTTGGCATGGCACACTGTCACGTATTAGCCTTTTTCAACACCAATATCAATTTGAACTAGCTATTACACAGAATGGCCTTATTTCTCTTGGTCTGTAGTAGAAGATTGGGTTTACCGTACAATTTGCTTAATTCTCAATAACCCTGATTTTCCTTCTCCTTTACATAGCTAGCCAGTAGAAATAAGAAACAACGTGACAACTCAGAGATTCCAATTTAACAAGACTCATTTTGCTAAATCATCCCTATGCATCTGAACCACTGTCTATTTGTGTCTAGCAACATCTGGCAAACAAGTACTGATATATTATAATGTTTATCATGCCAGATGGCGATAAGTCTTCAATGTCACCTGCAGGATCAAATAAAACCTTTGTTATCACTCTTTTTCACCTACCCACCCACTTCGCCCTTCCCTCCCTCTCCAGTAATCATAGGAAAGCTCAAATCTATGCCTGAAGAGCATATGTGCTTAAATATTAAAATAAATGCAGGAAATGGCAACAGGTGACTACATAACTCTAATTGCTAAAAGGTATAAAGCACTTAATTGCTATGAATTTTATGATAATTCCATGACATACCATTTTCAATATAAGCACCACAATTTCTGCACAATTAAAAATTATTAGTAAACTGTCATTCTGGACACTTAATTGTGTACTGCAAGGAACAAAAATATCCAAGGTCACACCTATTTGAATGCATGCACATGAAGTCAAAAGGAAGCATTTCCAGCTGCCATCCATGGAATATCAAGTGCTTTCTTCTTCCACTTGGGATTTCCCATATGTTTCCTCCTTGAATTAGAACAGTTTGAAGTAATTTTAATCTTCTATTAATGGGCTTTACCTATCAGTCTGTTTTCTAGGGGCACTCCTTGTGATGGATTTAACCTGGGGCTGCAGAAAGAGTAAGGTGGAAAAAAAAATTGAACAATTCTCTTGGCTTGTTCATCAGAAAGGTTTTTTCTACTCATTTTCTTTTGTTGCCAAGTGCATATTCTATTATACTTTATCAACAAAATCTTGGTTATCTTCAAGCACAGTGTGATTTATTGTGTACATTTTAGACCAGTTGGGATGAAAACTTTTATGCATCAAACATATATTTTAAGCCTAAAGGATATTTATTTTCAAAAGCCAGTATTGGAAACCATCACACCTCTCAAGTTTTATAGCTTTTCATATTTTAAGTGTACACTGTCCAGAAAAATGAATACACTGTGTTGCACTAGAAGTTCCCAATCTGTTAGCAAGCAAATTAAGATATCTGCCATTTATCACAGAACTCAGCTTCCATAAAAAAATAAGCAAAACTGAACACCACCACCCTTTTAAGGTGGATTGTTGCTAACATTCATAGATGAAGAGAAGGATTAACAATGTAGTTATCTTTGAATACATTTCCCAAGGCCTGAAATAGTAGCACAAAACTGGTGAAGAACTTAGGCTTCCTTTGGCATTTTTATTCAAGATCTTTAGTCGTTGGCCTAGATGACATAGGACCAAAGAATTGCACAGCTGTGTATTTGGTCTCCTAGTAATGTTTAATTTCACTTACATTCTCACAAAATGAATGTTAGAAATGAAAATGAAGTAGTGATCAGGGGGCCAAATGCACAATTGTCCAATTCCTGATGGCTAGTGCAGCTACTTAATTGTGGTAGCAAATTAAGCATGACATCCAAGTAAATGAACCCTTCTTTTGATCACCTGGAGAAGACCTTATGGCCATCATCCTGTGCATTTGGAAATTAACACCAGTCCTGCCTTTGACTTTAGACATATGGGGGTTAAACCTTCCTCCACAAAAGAAAAGCTGAAGTGTCTGTGAAGAGGTGTGTTTTCCACTTAGATCAGTGCCTGAACTGAAATGTCTAAGTCCAACACTAAGGATTTAAAAAAAACCAGACCAACCTACCTCTAATAATTAGAGCAGAGCCTTGGAAATCTGAAAATGAGTCCCTATTTATAATGGTGTCTACCTTCACTTGTAGATTGTCCCATTCTGAACATTTAAACTTGACTGTCTGACTTGCTTTCTCAAGTTCACAGTTGCATCAAATGATGGAAGAAGAGAGCTGCTTCTGGTAATCCCAAGAGTATACAGGTGAGAAATAAGATCAGCTTTATCTTTTTAAGAATCTATTTATTATAAGTACATATTGTTTTCTTATAACATGAGATATATGCTGAAGCTGCATATATTAAACTGAAGATGGTAAAAGTTAATGAAAGATCTATTATATTTATACAGTACGATCCTTCTGAGCCTGCCTGATTGCAACAATGCCCAGAAGACAGAGTAAGGGACTGTGACCTTCTTGTACAAATACAGATTTGCTCCCCACTGGAAAGTCTCAAAAGACTATTAAGATTAGATTTTTTCAGACCACAAAAAAAAGGAGTTATTTTGGCTCAAATGCTCCTGACAGAAGCAGATAATACAGAGGACTGAAAGCAGCAAGTACAGTTTCCCCTGATCTACAGAGATGCTAAGGATAAGATTCATTTCAGATTCATTTCCTCTCACTTTAGGCGGTCATAAACCAGGAGTCTCAATCTAATGATTTTACATGCTCAGATGGGTTGGCTGGTAGAGACATCCACCTCTGAGTACCACATAGAAGCCATGGAGATGCATTAGATGCCTTACTTTCCATCAATGACTGTCCAGGGAGAGGTCTTCCTCCCATTGTGACAATCCCAAGGTCACAAACTCCACTTTAATGTTATAGGGAGCTGAACTTGCCTCCCATGAGGAAAGAGGAGATGTATACAGAAAACACATGTAAAGAAACTTACTTTAAACCACCCAGATAGTGACTGTTAGGCTGCAAGCAGCACTGAGGTCTCTTCAGCTGAGTTTAAGCTGTGGGTTGCTCCCAATATACTTAGCTGAAAGCTTCAAGGATATATTGTTGTGAGCTGCTCTAAGGGCAGTGCAGATATACCCTGAGTCCAGTAAGTCTCTGTGGGATCATTCTTTGCCTTACGTGGCATGTCAAAGCTCACAGAAAGCAATTTTTCCTTCAGTGCCTTCTTTTCAGCTGGGAAACATTTGAAGGGAAGCACTTGCCCCTTGAGTGCTCAAGTGTGTACTTTGTATTGCCAAAGAAAGGGCACTCCAATTGCTCTTCTGGGAAAGCACACCATATTTCACATCACCCCGTGCACTTTCAAGGGGCTTTGCAGAAATGGCTTTTTCTGGGACATCTATGAAGTATAATTAGGAAGAAAAATAAAGAAGCTTTCTTCTCTTTCAGGTTGAGATAATCCACAGTCAGAAAAATAAGACTCTTTTTTTCCTTGCCCAAAATTTCTCTCTGCGTTGATAGGTCATCTTTGAGACAGA
Source organism: Actenoides hombroni (assembly GCA_024336885.1). Classification (NCBI taxonomy): domain Eukaryota; kingdom Metazoa; phylum Chordata; class Aves; order Coraciiformes; family Alcedinidae; genus Actenoides; species Actenoides hombroni. The sequence goes on from WUAM01000313.1 coordinate 275,020, forward strand.
AGTATTTTAATTTCCTAACTTCTAAAGCAAGCAACTATGATGTTCAGGGACACAGTGTGAATTTTGTGCAGTTATTTTCTGAGCAAGGAATGCATGAGTAGTCTGTATCCACATACCAGCAGGCATATTGCTCTAAGGGACCATCAGGCATGGACTGGTACTTGCAGAAAGAGTAGTGGTACAAAGGTGGTTATAATACTGTTCAGTGCACTGGGCCATAAATGACTGTTGTCTCCTTGGTCAGCTCTGGTTCATATCACATGTAAAGTGAAACGACAGTAGGTAAGGTAATGTGAAACTTCAGCTTTTTAGGCAGGATGGCAAGGGAATGGATGGAATCAACTCACAGAATCCCATGTGCATCACTAGGTATGATTCCACAAGTCATCTGGATGTCCTGGCCTCTGAAAATAGTAAACTGTATAGTTTCTTGGTACATGTTGAAGGAAAGAAAATAAAGCAAAATGAGGATACGTGTGCCTATAATGGCAATGGGTATGGCCTCACTCACTGGCAGAAGCAGCTCAGGAAGGCAGTAAGAGCTCCTGCATGCTCCTGCCTGCATGGAGGTGGCTTCACAATTCACCCAGATATGAGAAATGAGAAGGTCATGTTAACCAAAATCTATCTTCTCAGTCTGGAGCACAACTCAGAAGCATCAGACGGCATTTGTCAAGCAGAATAAAGCAGTACATGCTGGCTAAACATCTGCTTATTACATCAGGAAAGCACTAAATGTGGTGTGTCTCTGAAGTGCTAGATCTGCTGGCTGGATGATGGGGCCATTAGGAGTGATCTTCCCTTGATAGGTATGCACACAGCTGTGCCTGGATTGGGATGTTTGCCCATCAGATCAAGCTGTCACTTGCATAATTTCTGACCCCAATTAGGTGCCTTTTGCAACATAAACTCAGACACCAGTTAAAACTGTTTTTGAGAGTTTCAACAGGTAAAGATTGGATACTATGGAGAAAATTGAAGGCAAGTCAAAATATTAATAGAAGAGGTTTTGTTTCAGCCTTCTTTTTATCTCTAATTAATAATATCTATAGCAGCTCAAGCTACTTGGCTCTTTACTCAAGAATATTTCTGCTGTGCTAGATAGAGTTGTTTTATATGAGGAGTCATTTAGCATATCTTAATGCCAACACAATAAAATATAAGAAGGAATTATTTTTTTTTATTTTTTTTTTTTCCAACTGGTAATAACAGGGCTCAGAAAAGCTTGAGAAAAAAACATTGTTTGAGAAGTGCAAAGGAACATGAGTACTTATAGGGACAAAATTGGCTCTTCTGAAATGTAGTATAGTTCATTTGGGCAGTGTTAGAAGAAATTAGGTCTTTCTGTGGTGCTTTTCTTTGTTTCTTTCCATCACTGTGAGCCATAGAGTGAAAAGCATGCCTGTTTTGAACTATCATAAACAAAGCAAACCACAAGTAATGACGTTTAACACTCCCTGTCACTTTTTCTCTGGTTATTTTTTTTTTTTTTGTAAATAGACAGAGATCCTTGGGAGGAAAATTGTGAGCACTTTGGCTGCTGCCAGGCTTTCTTCTGTATTTGTGCAGATCACAGCCCAATACGTGGACTGCAGGAGCTGAAGGACTCATTAGGACCATGCTGGCTGACCTCCTGCACAAGGCTGGCCTCCACCAAGCAATCATAATGAGAAAAAACAACAGCAAGGTGCTACACAAGGGCAAAGTACCATGGCTTGTATTATCATTTTTTTTGTGTTTATAGCTAGTTAGTCAGTCTCCCTTCAACCTTCTTTCCTTGTATGCAAAGAGGCCTCTTCTTCTTGAACTTCTCTGGAAAACCTAGAGAAGTTTTCTTTAGTCTGTGTTTGTTATTTTCCTCTCAACTGTCCCTAATTTTTTCTGTGTTGTCTTTGAAACATGATGTTTGTAATAGACTGCTGTATTCCAATTATAATCCTAGCAGAGCCAGGTAAAGCAAAATAATGATTTTGCTTCTTTCATATGGACATAACCATCTTCCTCATGCTACTTGTCATTGGTCTGAAATGCAGAATCTCATATCTCTTTTAATATTTCTTCCAGTTCACATCAAAATGTAATTACTTTTTGGAAGCAGTTTTAACCCTGCAGTATTGAAACCTCTGGAATTACTGAAATTGAGAAGTTGTGACCCAACGTGTTATAGCATGCCTGAGACTGACAGCTGTTGCCCATCTAAACAAACACAGCTAGCACTCCCTGCTGCACACAAAGCTCAGCGTGGCTTGAGGGAACCTTAGCAAGAAGACCAAAAGGCAGCAGAGGGAAATGTTCCTGTGTCTGTCTGGAAGGTGGGATGGACAAGACAGCACACGTGAGAAGTTCATTACAGATACAGAGAATAGAACTAATCTTTTCCATCAGGTAGTATGTTACCTATACACTGAAATGAAGAAGGCAGTATGTCTAAGAAGGAAAGGGAGGAGGGACTTACATAATTTTTGAGCTGATCTCAAAGAAGCTGGATTGCTCTGTTCAAAGAAAAGGAAGAGATGGGATAAGAGGAACTGAGGAGTCAATTCTGCAAATGCCTATCTTAGCCTGGATTGCTTTCTGGGAGTGACTTTTTTTCCTCTTACCTGCAGTGCATATATAGACAACTAGACTAACTTTAGACAGATAAATCTATGTGACAAGGACTTTGTCCTACCAGTCTAAAGCATCTACCTGCAGGAAAACCTGTGTTCTAATCAGCTGAGCATCATGGAGCCATGGGACTTCCATTAGAGTTCAGTATTAAGAAAATGTATCTCACTAAAGCTAGTAATGATATTACAAAAAACAAGTCTAGATCAACATATTTTAATATTACCAAGGGTTTTGCTGTGGACATCAGCAAGAACAGGCCCTGGACCTTAAAATCAGATGAGTTAAATGCAATGTTTATGCTCTACTTTTACAGGGTCTGGTCCAATCACATTAGTATAAATCAGTATCAAGTCTACTTACATCATTACATCACATGTGGCCACATTACATTACATTACATTATGACATTACATTACATCAAGCAAATCAACATATTTGGGCCTGGTTTCACCTCTTCTTACTAATGTTCTGCCAGGATTATTGATAACACTGGTGCACAAACAAGGAAACTATCAAAAATGTCCATTTCAAGCTCCACTGCAAGTAGAGTAAAATAATCAATATTCACTTTAAAAAAAAATAAAAAAAAATAAAAAATACTTGCTTTGGAACAGGTCTTCTAGGTACTTACAAGTAAAATGTAGTGTGAATAATTTAAAGACAATAGTAATTATACAATTAAAATAACCTGTATAAAGGAACATTCTCCAGATAAACTAAATCCATACTTAATTTGATTCCACTTATTTTGCTTGCCTGTTTACTTTTTCTTTGAATTTTCTTTTTCCCTCCATTAAGTGCAATTTTTGTCAATTCGATTCTATCTGAAGTCAGTTTAATTTCTGTCCTTCACTATTGGAACATAGTTCCTTGGCTTTCTCACAGATATCTTTTTAGATGAACAGGTACCTGAACTGAATGATCAAGCATTTTCTACCCTCCCATCCTTTCAGTTTCCACAAAGATTTGTTTTGTTGTTGGTTTTGGTTTTTGTTTTGTTTTGTTTTTTTCCCCAATTGAAACTGCATTTCAATTTAAAGTGAAAGTTCTACCAGTAAAACAGAACTAAACTTAAGTTTGGAAAAAATCAGATGGACAATTTAGTCCCAAATGTTCCAATGTTTTATCTGAAAATTGGTTTTATTTAATTGCTTACTACTATTTTCTGATTTATTTTTTTTTTAAACATAGCTTTACATCATCTAAAATAGTGTAAGTCCTTGGTGTCTTTTATATAGACCATAAAATGCAAACTAATTTTGTGATTGCGTACTCAGCTGGAGTTATTCCTTACTTACCACAGAAAAGCAGATGTTTCATACCCTCTGGGTAACTGTACACAGTACAAAGTCATGGATTTTTTTTTTCCTTTTAAAAAATAAACACAAAACAAAAACAAAGAAACAAAAGCAAAAAACGAAAACAAAAAATACAAAACCAAAACCAACCAACCAACCAACAACAACAACGAACAACAAAAACACACAAAAAACACCAACAACCAACCAAAACAAAACAAAACAAAACAAAAAATCAAAATACAAACTAACAGCATTACTGGTTCCATGGTGTTTCCCATTCTAAAGACAGGGACTCATTTACGAAGAACAATGAAATGTGTCAAGTCTATATGAATTTGGAGCACATAATTATAGCCTCTATAGCGGAGTCTTATTTTTTGATGCTCTAAATATTTGTTTCTCTACAGTTCAAACATACTCTTCAGTTAGAAAAAAGAATGCAAAACTGACACTCACCAAGAGCAAAGTATTTTACTGGGAATGCCCAAAACATAAATTGGAAATTAAGGCAGCTTCAAAGTAATATTTTTTGAGAGCAGGGATGTATGGACAGGTTCTTTTGGATGATCTTGGTTGTGAGCTTGTTAGAGTATAAGTTTTCTGCGATGTGCTTATGGACATGTTTTTTTTCTGATGTTACGTACCAGTTATTTGAATCACCAGCGTAAAAAGAGAAAGGTAAGTCATTCATTGTGTCAGAAACATTTGGCTTGGAGAAAAAACAAATAATTATGGAAAATTATTGCAAACCACTCAATATTTGGCAAGTCCACGTGCCACAACCCAGGCTTTGCTCTGGATCTCTCTCCTGAATTACTACCCCTTACTCTTATTGCAGGAGAAAATAACAGCCTAGAGTCAAAAAACACAGTCCCATTAGGCTGTACACCAGGCAGGGCAATAACAATGAGAAGCCCCTGCACATACAGAAACTAGACTGACCAGTCAGGTATCTAGATTCAGAAGGGAAATGAGACAATAGGTGGGAAGATGAAGTAGGAAAGGAAATTAATGGGGAGAAAAATCTTGTTTTCGTATGTTAGACAGTAACCTCTGTGCATGGTTTGGCAATATGCCATTCAGTCTCCAGGCGTTTGTTGTGTTATCTGGTACCTGCTAGAGGCTCTCCATGCTGTGAGCTCATGGACAGCCCTGAATAATTTCAAGGAGCTGTACACTGTCTCTTCCAGTAATGCTTCATATGCAAAGCTGGGAGTTTTCCTGGCACAACCACTGACTCTTTCATCATCATGTATCCTCCACGGGAGGAGAGATGACCAGAGACAATGAGCTTTGGTAGGGAGGACAAAATTCTCTATTAGAAATAAATGAAGTGGAAGCTTGTGCTCATCAGTGGGAAGCAGTTACCTGAAACATTAGAAATGATAATAGTTTTGAATATTATTAGTCAGGGAGAGCTTAAAGTAACCCTCCAAGGTAGTCCATTTAAACCTACTTTATGTCAATGAAATATTGATACAAGCATTGTTTTCTTTTTACCTGAGTCAGAGATCTCAGAACACTCACTAATGCTGGTTCTGTGTTACTTCCCTTGAGCTAAAGGTTGCTTCTCATTGATTCCTGGGGTTCTCCTTAGTGTCAGCAAGGCCACTCTGCCCAAAGCCCTGTCCAGGATTGGAGCTCCATTTGTTTTGCAGCTGTTTGGAAAAAACCAAATAGCAGGATGACAGCTTTGACTCCAAAACCTTTTAAGTTCAAGCTAAATCCTGGTGACTGGCAACATGCTGCTCCCTGTGAAGGCTCTCTATCGATTACCACAGTGACTCTGTGCAGAGACAGCAGTTTTCTCCTCCACGGCTGCAAAAATCAGAGCCAACCTGAGCAGAGGTTAATAGTAAAACAGAAATCAGAGTGGAAAGGAAGGAAAACTAAAGTCATGGCAATAAGAATAGGAGGCTGTGTAGATGAGATGTGCTCAGAAATTAAGTTGTGGGCAGATATTTTATGCCAGTGGAGTGGTTAAGTGATATGCCTTACCTCATACAGCCAATTGGCAACAAGGTCAGAACCAGGCACCAAATATTTTATTCTTCTCTACTAACTGAGTATCGCTGAACACCTGCTAGAGCATTAGCAGTGTGTTGAAGCAATTGCAGCCATTGCAGTATTTTTTTGTTATTTATGCTCATGTATTTAGCCTGTTACAACTGACCAGAATTTGTGGCTGACAGCAGAATTTGGCCATTAGATACAAATCATCAAGTGACTGTGTTTCAGAATTTATTTTGCCAGAACCTTATGACAAGGCTAAATAGATCCCTCAGCCACAGCATCTCTCTTTTCTTCTTTCATTTCTCTTATTTCCTTTAGCAAAGCCTCTGTTAAAACAGCAAAGAATTCCACACAAGGCAATGAAGATTCAATATACGTTGCTTAGAGAGAATTATTTCCCTATAAACTGATTTAAAAAAAAAGATCTTGGCATTTTGACCAAAACCACATCTCTTAAATTATCTCACATCCTCCAAACACACACTCCTAAGCCCTTTTTTGTCCATACTAGAAAGACAGTTGTACTTTGGCACAATTTAAAAGGGTTTGAGAATGATGATGATTTAAAACAAAGTATTCCCCAAGCAGACTGTGGACTTGAGCAGAAACAGCCGCAGAGTCCTGCAGGGACTTCACAACACAGAATTGATTTAGCAGGGAAGTGTATAGATTGAACAGTGACAAATGCTATAGAAAACTCTGTGATATAGAAGGTAGATGGGCATTTGAAAAAGATCAAGGAAAAACACACTGAAAACCAAAAGAGCCTCCAGCTTTTTCCAAATTATGATCAGTATCAGCCACAGTACGAATGCAGACAGAAAATGCGTGGATAAAGCCATGCTCTGCAGTTTCATATCTCTTTGGAAGGGCTGCCCAAGTGAGAAAAAAGCTGTTGCTATAATAGATTAGACATTAACACAGCTATATAAAAAGTCCTCTTACATGACACAGGGACATGCACATGGTGTGTTCACATACTGAAGTATTGATAGTGCCTCTAGTGCCAGATAGAGGGAAAATATGCAGCTAACATCCCCTGGCTTCCTCTGGACAGAGGCTAAGCCCCCCAGCCATGCTCCCAGCTCCATTTCCAGCCTGCATTGGGGTGGATGCTGCATTTAAGTTGCTACGTGGATGATCACTCTGGGACCACAGGTCTTCCCCAACTGATGGTGTCCAGCCTGGAAGAGGAGGAAGCTTTTTTTTTGGTTAAATTCCTATCAGCCAAGTAAAATCTCATCACATTATAACCAACAGAGAATGTACTTTCTGTAAAGACACTAACAGAAAATATGTACATTTGTGCTTGCAAATTTAAGTTAAATTCAAAGAGCTCATTTTGAGACTCACTTCTAATTCTTTATTTTGCAAATGCTGTTAATACTTCCAACATCTCATTAGCATATTCTGTATGCTTTTTAAATTACACAGGCACTGCTATCAAAAAATTGCTAAAGGAGATTCCAGAGAACCCCGACACACAAAAAAGATGCTTAATATCTACCATTTTCGCGTTAGTCAGAGTCTACATAGATCAAAGATATATTCTGGGACAGTATGATTATAAGCCTGCACAAGTGAAGAATAAGAACCAAATGAAAGGGTAGGACTCTAAGCATCTGCATTTCTGTAGACTAAATACACTTATAAAGGAAAACGCATTGGGAGACACTAATGAGATGTACACTATAGCAGTGCCAGAAGAGCTGGGACTGAAGACTGGCACTGGAATCCTAAAATTATAGCAATAAAAATTAACAGTTTTCTTCTTCAAAGTTTGTGCTGCTTTCCATCTGGTTCTTCATAATAGCAAAATTCTCCTTTCATTATAATATTTAAATGAAGAAGCCTCAAACACAGACAAGCAAAAAACTTTGTCCATTAAAAATTCCTACAAGTGCAAAATTTGCAACAGGAAACTTTGAAATATTATACATTCCTGTAGTAAAGCCTCTAGAAGCCATTGTGTGAGCAAACACTGGATTTGTCAGAACATGTGAGAAAAAAATAGAGCTAATTTTAAAAGAGCTGCTAATGTTTTCATGCAGGTTTTCTTTGCATTTTCAAACCACAGGAGCGATTGAAAATAATGTTAACTTAAAAGAGTTCATGAAAGAAAACAGAATATTTTCTTAAAAAGGAGCCATAAAGTAAGCTTTCAGCCTTGGAGCAATCTATCTTCAGGAGTTTAATGCAATGATCATGCTACTTGGCTCATTTGCTGATTGCCAATTTTGCTGATTTTTTCTTGATCTGAATACCTCCCCTTAGGAAAAAAAAAAAAAAAAAAAAAGGTATCAGGCTCATTTATCTGCCCTGTAACTACTAAACAATTGACTGATTTCAATCCCCTCATTTGAATATACAAAACTGGAAAAGCTTGTAAATGCCAACATATTCCTTTCTACGCTCATATTCCAGAAAAGTTCGCTTCCATTTTTCATTCCCAAGAAGCACAGATTTTTATAGGTTGTGAACAAAGATCATTTTGCCATCTCATAAAATAGTTTTACATGAGAAAATACAGCAGAAATTCTCTTCTATTTCAGAATTAAGGAATGAGAATCTTAATTAGACACAGGGATAATATCAGCTAGTTACATAAAACAGAATAAAAGTACATAAAGGGTATAAAATCTTTTGCTTCAGGACATTAGTCAATCAGTAACGAATGGGCTAGTACAAATATACCCCTGGGGAGTAGGCAATTTTTTTATTTCCTCCCTCATTTATTGCCTTTGAAAGTTAACTCATCTGTACAGGTGTAAAGGAGTCCAGTGGGTCTAATGAGACAAATGAGAAAGAGGATGGGAGTTACAGTGAGGACCACTAGTTTGGAAATGAAGCTTCATGAGAAGCAATAGCTGAATAATGCATTAGTCTGCCTGATAGCCACCACTGCTACTTTTCCTCCTGCTTCACACCCCACATTTTGTCACCGATTACCAAGGTGAAGCAATTAGGCATGTCAGTTCTCAAATACCCGTAACCTATTGCTAGCTCCCCAGCAGGGATGAGCTTATTATGTACATACAAATACAGCAGCTTTCCCATTTGTACGGACTAGTACATTTTTAGGATCAATTTAGCTCACTGTTATAATATGCAAAAGAGATGTTATGCGTCTTCTTACTATACCAAACAGTATGTATCAATGAATGTCATCTTCATCCCAGTGTGTGCTCTTTCCATGAGGAAAATATGATGTGTTATAGGAATTTTGGTATCAGCTATAGCTTGTCTTCACTTCAGTGATGGTTGTTTCTATGCAGAGATCACTCTTGCTGCAAAATTCTAATGACAAGGCACAGACTGTAACCTCAGAAATATTAAATGAAGTCAGCCCTACGATCCTTACGTGTAATTGGTTTTGGTTACTTATCTGCAGCAAAAACTACCAGCACACAGTCTCTGCTAGCATTTTACAGCAAGATAGCTGTAAGTCCTGCAGAAACACCCCTATCTGCATTGAAGACAAAGCCTATGTGCACAAACTGAGCTGCCAATAAATTCAATGCAAGTTGTACATAAGCCAGGTTCTCAGCCGGTGTCAATTGGCACATCTCCACGCACGTCGATTACAAGCAATACGATGTCTGTCTCTGCTGGTGGTGGGCCATGTGCTAATTTGCAACAGGACAGGACACATCACACTGGACGGCTCTTGCCGGGCTGAAGCAGAGCACGGTGAATTAACAGTTTGCACGGTTTGATAGTCACACCATTTTATCCAGGTTCACAGTGCCTGAGGCTTTCACCCAGGCTTGATTCCCAGCTCTGCTGGAAAGGATCAAAATAGCTCCCTGATTGTATTAGTCTTCCCATTATACAGGACGATGCAGTGAGTAGCTGGCAGCTTCTCTTGTGGACGTTGCTCCAGTGTGCACATTGCAGTGTTGTATTTATAGAGCCAGAAGAAGGTAAGGTGTGGGCAGCCCTGTAGCCTGCCTGGTGTAGAGACACTGCAAGAAGGACTATAAACATTTTATGAGCTCACAACAATTTATCAGTTAATACACACAGCAGGCAACTGTGGCTAACAGGCTACCAGACTCAGCATGAACACACTCGCTGACCATGATAGAGGCATCCTGTGAGTATCTGCTGTCCAGGAAGCCATCAGTCAAATGGGGAAGTGTCAACCTTCTTATTGGAAATGACTGAACCTTGACATTGCTAAATTGCTCTCATTTTATTTCGTGGAGTTGTATACCATCACATATCAGTAGTTTTTTCCTAAGTACTTAATTTATGGCTAAACAATTTTACTTATGCCTGTGATTTTACTTTTCTTACTTTGCATGGCTTTGGCTTATGTTCCCTTAGAGCCCAACACCAACATTTTTTCAGTAAACCTGAGCTGAAATCAGAGAGCTCAGCTTCACAAACCCAGACCTGGGCAGCATGCTCCATCACCATCTCCAGCAGTGCAGTCACATTCTTTCCTTTGCACCAGCAAGCCTAGAGACAGGATCAGATCCAGTCAGAAGCAATTATTTTTATTTCTACATGGATTTAGTATGGAGCCTGGCCATATTTCTGAACACAAAAGTGTTAGCAGGAGCACTAAGGAGGGAAAGGGAACAGCCATCTAAGGACAATGTGGAAGGAAAGCAATCCTGTAGCTTTCATCAACAAGGTGATCTTCCACATGACTATACCGCAGTTTGACAGCAACCCACTCAGAAAGTCCAGTTAACTAACAAGTTAATTAGGGAAACACCCATTGGAGATGTGAGTCCTTCTTCCCATAAAGTAGGGAACTGAGCTCAAATTTCTTAGTCCTGAAAAAGATCCCTTGATAGTTAACTACTGATTAGAAGGTACACTTTTCCTTTTCTTCCTTTATTTTGGGAAAGGGCTTTGAACAAAGTCCTGCAGAACCATTGGTATAATTTTTCCTAAAGATGTCAAAAATTAGAATAAGGTTTTTCATTTCATGTCAAATGAAATGTTTCAAATCTTTCTTTTTGTGTGTGTGTGTATGTGTTTTATTTTGGTTTGGTTTTAATTATTACTTAGACAAGTTAAAAACAAAAAAAACCAAACAAACAAAAAGTTATAGGTTGAAATTTATCAGACAAGCCAGGAAATCAAGAGTCCTATCCTGCAGTGCTGTTCTACTATGTATTTTATAGAAAACACTTCCTACAGTTTACACTGTTCTCTGCTTTCTCAGTGACATGTCCCAAAGGACAGTCTTAAGGAATTACTTGACTTCTGGTGCCCCTGTGACTTTCAGAAAGGATCTGTTGTTGATGCTTAATGAAACAGAAGATGCAAAAGAAAACAGATTAAAGGCAACTTCCACAGTTTGAGGTTATTCCAGAGCACAAGTTTAAGAGCACCTTTCTGTAAAAATATAGGGACACCCTGATTTTCTATATCTGTATCTTCTTCTGTGTGTAATAGTAGGAAAAAAGAGCTTTCTGATTCTTCTTTGCTCTGTACGGATGCTTCTGAAGAGAGATTACATATGGATTTCATCACCATTTAGCATAACTAGATTTTAAAACTTTTGCTTTGACTTAATTCTCATGAAACTTTTCACCACGAGAAAAAATTACAATTGCGAAACAAAATCGCGAGAAGAACTGTACAAAAGACTGAACTGATGGAAGGATTTATTTGGGTCTGGTGTCATTGAAAAGGCCAGGTTGGTTAGGGTGTAATTAAAAATTTTGTTTGACAGATGCACAAAGGAGAAATTTTCAAAATTTTTCTACATTTTAGAACCCAAGGACCCTCTTTAAAAGAACGAAGTCTAGGGCCTATAGCACAGCAGGTGTGGATACACGATCTAACAGGGCTGAGTTATGACAGGTGAATAAATTGCCACTACACAATTGATCTCCTACAGCTGGACAGTTGTGCTTCCTAGCTTATTCCAATAATGAAACAGAATATTTTAGATGAAGGAAAATATATTTCCCCAATGGTGGGGAAAACATGAGGAGTTAGTTATTACCACCTAACTGCTGGGCAGTGATTTCTTACACCACAGTGATTCAATCATTCTTGATTGTATGCCAAAAAGGTATATATAATCAGTGCTAGGAGCCCGGATGATGAGTGTCAACTTTCTGAGTTTCCATGCCTTGATTTAATTTCATTATGTATAACTTTAGATTCATTCTCAGGAATAACACAGTTCGTTTGTGCCAACATTGCCTGAAGAGGCTTGTGTGGGCTTTTCAAAAGCATTTTGGAATATTAGAAATTTAAATTCTATTGAAAACATCGATATATTTACATATAATATAATATTTGTCCTAATGTACACCTGCTAAATTGCTTCATCTAGTAACTTGTCACATCAACATGTTTCAGGATTCATGACAAGATGTTTTACAACCTTAAGGTGTTTTTGTTTGTGAATTATTTTACACTGTAAGAATTTGCAATGAGTGCTTGCTCAATCTGATTATTTTTGTGTGTAGCAACTTGGAAAGTTTTCTATTTCTGCACTCTTCTGAGGGAAAAACTTTCAATCTAGAATTGCACTGAGTATAGCATTATAGAAATTATTTCCACTTTTAAATACTTTTAGTTTCTTTCTTTTTCTTCTGCCATTTTTGTGATAAAATCTCTCAATAATGCAGGAAACACAAACAGAAGTGTGTACTACACGTTTTCACATTTTGTTTTACTTCTTGATCTTTGTTGTAAGAGTATTTTTTGACTCCTTACCAATATTTTATACAGTTATAAAGAGCTTTTTGGTATTCATTCTGGTGTTTTCATTAAGCTGGATTTCACCTGACTAAATGTTTAGTGTAGACTTCAGTATACAACGTAGCTTCCTAGCTTCCCTTTATGGTTTTAGGAGAGAAATAGGCATTGAAATAGAAGAAGTTATTTTACCCTAAACTACACATCTATAATGGGACACTTAAAGTGAGACATCTAATTTGTGACCTTAAATGACTAATTCTTTCCACTGACTAAAGGGAGATAATGGTGACTAGGTCAGATACAAACTTATCAGAGCAGGCATCCAAAACTGATATGAAGTGATCCAACGCTCACAAGGATTCTGTTGTCCCCAGGATTCTGTTGATGAAAGGAAGTGGAAACTACATGATTTGTCACTGCTGCTAAATCTCTACCATTTTAAGTTTCATCCCACCTGCATTTAGCAAACAAACAGTGCTGATCAGCATGATGATAAGGAATTAAACATATGTGCAGTGCCACCATCCCAACCTCCAGAGCTATAAAAATATCCTGTCATTTTAACTATCCAGTTGAAATGAATTGCCACTAGAATGTTAAATAAAGGTTATCTAATACTTTATTTTGGGGGTGGGGGAGGGATTTCTAACCTCAATCACATAATAATATTGAACGAGCTGCATTTCAATCTTGTTGGCCAATAAAACATTGATTACACAGCTGATGCCACAGTACAAAAATTATATCTCTCCGAAAAAGCTTGTGAATATTTCACACAACAAAGAAAATGTACTCAGCATAGAAATATTATGCAATGTGTTACACAAAGCTAACATAGCATGGAGTATATTATTTCCTAATATTCATTTTTATGGTACTTCTAAGAGGTCTGTAAGTCATCTGTTTAGCCTGAAGAAATACCTCCTGAGTGTAACAAAGCCAGGGAAAATCTGCAGCTCAGTATTCAAAGGCTTTTCACTAACACTCCTAAATATTTTAAAGGCCAACTAAATTTCCATCCTGATGGAGCTTGTGGCAAGCTCCACAGTTCCTAATTCTGGCTTCTTCTGCACAATGCGTTCTTGTAAGCCCGGTCTATTAACCCTTGGTGGGGCATATTTCATAGTTCTTCTGATGCACTCTTTACATTGCCACTTCAGAAATTCCTCTCTGAGAGGAAGAGAATAACTCTGTGTGTTCATAAGTTTTCTTATTTAGTTCATATCTGGAAAGACTGACAAATATTTTTCCCTTTTCTGACAGAGGAAGATTTTTAGAAAACTGAACAGACATACTGGAGTTCATGGAAACTGTGCTCCTAAGTGTTCCTTTGATAATCCTCTCTCTATTCCGTAGCTGGCCATGCCCAAGGAAATATAACTTTCTTGGTTTTTTTTCCCAAGGCGTTTCGTTCCAAAACACGTACAAAGATATTTCTCCCTGAGGTCTTTGGCTATTTTTGCAAAGAAACTTAATGAACTTTCTTTTTGGCCAAGGCCTTCAAACACATCCCACCTTCCTTCCCCTAGTTGACATTTGAATACTGTTTAAACAGTCACAAGAAAAAAGGAGCAGACCTAAAGGGAATGAAAGGACCAGAAAAGGAAATGTGGTATCAAATTTTCTGTTTCTTTTCATGCTTTACTCCAGAAATCATCAGTGAGAGATTGTCTGATTGGTTCCAATCTCTTTTAATAGACAGCTAAAGATGTTTCCTAAAGAAGCCAGTAATGTTCAGTGACTGAGCACAAAAGGGCATTCAGGGATTTTGTTTCTCAGTCCAAGGAAAGTGTTCAGAATCCTTTCTGATAAGATCATTCGGTAGCTTTAATTCCTCATTAGAGGAGTTTTCAATAAGTCTAAAGTCAGATTTCCATTCAGTTGTATCTTGTGAATACAAGTTATTGTTCTATTAAAGTGTTTGTTAATTTAAAAGAACATGTGGTATAGATGTGTGTGTTCTCTTGATCCACTTCAGATAAGTGTGCATGCCCTCTTTGGATCACTGTGGGATGTGTTTTACTGTGGATTTTCTCAGATGGGACAGCTAACAACTGGTCTAGGCATTGGATGAACAGGTGTCAAACACTTCTCCAGCATAATGGGCATGTGTCTGACTTGACCATAAACTGTGGAAAATTCATATATCATTAAAGAAAGGAGCAAAGGAAAGAAGAAATTCAATTTGAAGAATTAAATCTGAGATAGCAGTGGGTCTCAACTCACATGAACAATGACAGCACTAAGCACTACCTACAGCTCTTACACAAGCTTTGTTATTTGTATCATGTTATAGTTCTGTGGACTGAGAAGAAACAAGCTACAGAGGGGATAGCTTTGCATCTCCCTCAGTTTGTACAATACGAGTAGATGTTTATGTCATAAGTTTTGACTTCAACCTTAAAAGAGACGGTAGAAAACATGGGCTTTCCAAATAGATACTCCTGAACATAAGCTCACTCCCTTTGCTAAAGATTTGCAATGATTCCCCAGTTTGACCCTTGAGGGGGAAAAACAAAAACAAAACCAAACCCCAACAATCTTTTAAAGCCACTCCCTTGCAGCTCCATTGCACTCTTGTTCAGCTGTAGCTGAGTCAAGAAACTGTCCTTGCAATGTTACCTTGGGAGCTTGGCTGAGCCAGAGCCAACAGCTCTCCCTTCAAAGGCTCTGCTGACACTGCCAGCCCAAAAATGGCCTTAAGGGACTCAGTAAAGTGCAAGACTAGACATCAGCTGAGCCTCACTTTGTGCACCCAGAGCCTGCAGTTGTGTTTGAAAAGGAGGAGCCTGATAGTTTCTCAGGTACAATGGGAAGTATCACTGATGGCACGTTCAAGATAAATCCTTACAGTTTTTGCTATGTATGGCTTCTGTGATGTACTGCTCACCATTTTTATCATTTATTCCTGAACAAGTGCTTCCTACTGTGTATTTCAGGGAGGGAAGTGTAGTCCTTCACAGAGATGGTAGAGGTTTATGCCAACAGAGCTGAACACCCTAAAATACCCAGATGGACTTAAGTTTCTAAAAGTTATCTTCCTGGCAAGCTGAGGTTCTCAGTGGAGTAAAACCCAAAGGATTACCCCAGTGCACTAGCTTAAACCTGACTCTCCTAAAATTTCCAAGCAAAACTTTGAAACAAAACATTGTAACCATAGTAATCAATCCAAGTGTGCTCAGGAACACTCTTGCACCCTAGATCAAGGTCCTCTGCTAATAAACCTTTAGATTGTGTCCTAGTATGGAAATGGGCTTTTCACACCATTCCTTTTACTGAAATCCCATGTGTGTCCTGGGTGTTAAACTGCTCAGGGACTATTCCAAATACACAACATTCAGTCACCTTCTCATGGTGGCTAGAGCAGCTGACTAGTGAGCTACTCCAGAGAAATTGGCCTCCATACCCAGCAGCTTTACTCAGAATGTTTAACTTGGTGGGATAGTCATAGACTGAGCATCTAAATTAAGATTCTAAATTAATATCTAGGGAGCTAAATAAAAGTGGCTTCATTCTCCAAGTTGTGGAGTACCCAAACTCTTTCTAAGATCAGTGACAGCAACAGGATTCTAGTGTTTCTGAAAATAAATCTTGCTTTATTTGTGAAGAGTTTTAGAAATCTGATGTTAGACTTGGAAATTTCAACCAAGCTCTGTGTGACAGTTTTTAATATTGGATAGATTATTCCCATAATCCTTATGGAAAATGGAAATATCCATTTGCAAACAAAACACCAGGCGGACATGTTTGCACTAGCAGAAGTTGAATGTGGCTGAAAATTTAGCCTTGTATGGCACAGGAAACGTATTATTTGAATCTTAGCTGCAAAAGTTAGTACCTATAAAATATCAGCCAGTGAGATAATAAATTCTGAAACAAAATAGAGCAAAGCCTTTGCAATTCATGATTTGCATCTGTTTCTTGAAATAAGAAGCAGGTTGTGGCTATTCTTTGTCATATCAGGTGGTATCTAAAATGTGGAAAAGGACTATTTGATTGTAGTCCATGGCTGTTATTAATTCATTTGAAAATCCTCTGCTTATGGCTCATTTCCCAGTTGAATGTGGTTTCTGCACGTGGAATTGCAGAACAGCCACTTGCTACTGATACTCTTTAGTCATGAAAGTAGCCAGTGATTAACCAAAATGAAACCCATGCACATATTTAATACGCTATCCCATTTATCTCTAATTATTTACTTCAAACTATATAGTGATTTCTTAGCATGATTGAGTTACAGTGTGCTTTAATTTTAGACCTTTCACTTTAAAAGGTAAGTTATATGTTTGTTACCTGGATATTAAATCCTACTTTCTCCATAAACATCACTTTCTGAAGTATTCTTATTAACCATTGTTGCTACAGCAAAGTGACTGAAGACAAAACAACAAGTCAGCAGAAATTAACACAAATAATGAGGGAAATGGAGTTATTGCATGGACACACCGATTTTAATCTGTAACGAATACTGATGCTTATACCAGAAACAAAACTATCCTGGTGGTCTTCATCTCTTCTTCAATCAATATCCCATCTGCATCTTAAAAAGCAAGCTTGGATCTGTCTCTCTCTTCACAGGAAGGGTGTTTATGACCGAGGCTGTCAACTGGCTCTAAGTGGTGTCATTCTCATGGTTTCATAGAGCTGCCCTGCTGTAGGCCAGCTTAAGATCTTAATATAAATACCAGGGTTGTCAAAGGGCATGTAAAGGTATGTGAAACACCTGTCTGAATACAGTCGGATAATCAACTCCTTTGACCATCTAGTTATGCTGCGTTTGATGCACCCCAGGATGCCATTTGCCCTCTGGGTTGCCAGGGCACACTCCTGACTCCTGTTCAACCAGCTGTCAACCAGCACCCCCAGATCCCTTTCTGTGGGGCTGCTCTTCAGCCACTCCTCTCTCCCAGTTTATACTTGTGCCTGGTGGCAGGTGATTGTTTTGGCACTTTGTCTCCCTCAGTTTGAATACTACAGTTCTTTAGCCCCGTGTCACTGAAAGGAGATATCATGGAGCTGGTGTTTTATAAATACTGAGTTCAATGCTGATTTACTCAGGTCTGATACTGCTATCACTCCATTAAACTACCCCCTAATTTTAGGACTGTCTGAAACATCTGAGACTGACGTTATGTCATGTTTTACCACTTGTAAAACAGGGATAGTGTTACCTGCCTACTTTGTTCTGCACCGCAGAGCCTCCACAGGCAAAGTATTGTATAAATGTTCTGCGTTTTTATTTCAAATAGTAAATCAAGGGCAGGACAAGTAGAACAAGCTGGAACAGGTCTTAAATCTGCAGACATAAGCAGAGTTGTGTGCATAAAATGTTTCAAAAATAATATAAAAAATGTGAGACTAATTCTATGTAGTGAAGGAACAAGAGTAATTGAAGAAGTACAGGGGTGAGATGGGAATCATGGGAATTATCACTTGCACAAAATTAACTGCATCAGTGTTTTGCAAGCACAAAGGACATGAATATGAAAGATCAGTCCAAAAGACTGGAAAAGCGATCCAGCAGAGCTATAGCAAAAGCCAGAGTCTTGGTGTCTACTGTTAGAAATTAAGGTTTTTATGTTTTTGCTTCATTATGAACTAAATGAACATTACTGACAGGACTCTGCTTATATTGGCATAATTAATATCCATCAAAAAAAAAAAATCTTGCACCAGCTAAATCGATAGGAAAATTTCTATTAAATAAAGAATTAGGTCACTGCATATGGCTTCAGACAGCCATCACATCAGTGCTATATGGGAATATAGCAGTGCCAGACTTCCTAGAACTCAGGTAGTTTGATATCATTCATTTTTCTGAAGAGCTACACTCCATTTCTGGATGCAGATCAGGTAAATGCGTGTTTCTTCAGCAGATGTAGAGGAAGGTCAGTTTATGTGAAGTAGGATAGCTATTTCTACAGAGCATATACTGAGGTACATATAGAAAATACAAAGAGGCCCATCTTCCTGGCTCTAAGTATGCCTTGACTGAAAGGGAAGATCAGTTCTGGATACAGCAGAACCAGTATAGAAATACTCTGGATTTGAAGAGTATATGTAAAAGATAATCAACTCATGGATGCTGTTCAGTACAGCTCTATTAAAATCTCTGTGATCACAGGTTAAAAACATATCTTAATCAGAAACATCTTTTCACCAAAAGAGAAGGTTTGCAGGAATGGTTGCTTTACTTTATCCCAGGTTTGAGGGATTTTCATGTAGTTTAAGAATAGAGGCCTGAAATACCTAGTTAATTCCTGTGAGAATAAGATAAAATAAGTTAACTGTTAAACTAATTATGTCTCACTTCCTTAATGGAACAGTTGTGATTGAAACCCTTCTAACAAACATCTTCCTCTTTGCTTTCTTAATGGCAAAGAAGGAAGCTGTGTGCTGAGGCCAGTAGGCATTGAATGGGGAAACTTCGTGTGGGAGCAGTAGGTAGAACTACAAAGAGTAGTGCTCCTCCCAGGTTTCTCCCTGATGCAGAAATCCACCAGTGTTCAGTGCTGTTGCAGGCACTTCTGGAAGTTTCTGGGGCTCCTCAGTGCCCACTAAAGTAAAAGGGAACCCAAGGTGTGCTCAACTGTTAAATGTTCAGCATTTTGTAGAAACTCTCAGAGTCTATAACATGAAAACATGGTTCCTGGGACTGCTGTTTGAAGTTTTGAACGTTGAAGATAATTTCCCTCTTTTCACACAATATCTGCAAAACAAGAAACTTACACAAGAATCATGTTGTTCCTCATGCAGACTTCAGCTATAGCTCAGAGAGGTAAGGAAAACACATTCACTTCTTGCCATTGCTGTCCAAAATATGCACAGCATATTAATACAGGCTATAGAATTCAGGCTGTGTTTCTTTTTTTGTGGAAATACTCAAAGTCATCAGGACATATAATACTTCCCAAAAGCCCAGAGCTATTTGCAGCAACCAACAGTATTTTCTGCATCTGAGGTCCTAAATCTCAGACCTCCAAAAACCAGGAAATAGCAGAGATAAGCCATACACAGACACTATTAACCCAAACAATTTTAATTCTGCTGACCCTGAGTGATGCAATAGAAAGGGGGAAGCACCTGTCAGTAGTTTAGCTCTACCCAGTTTATTAACTCTAAGTGTCCTGAAGGGCTGAAGATTATATGGAGCAATCAGGAGAGCTATTATTGTGATGTGAAGTGCTTCAGGCATCCTCTGTGTATGTTGAGAAAGGAATATCTGCAAATGCCTCAGCAGAGGCTGCTGTGCTTCACTTCAGCAGTGTGCTGAATAGATTGTGCTGAATAGATTGTGCCAGAAGCTTAGCATCATTTCTCTTTTCATCTTAGGGATTATAATCTGTTAAATGTGAGATGAGTGAAAACTCTGGGTTTTATCCTGGGAAAATGAAAGAGTGGTGTTAGATGACATTGTATATGAAGGGTGAGGGTATTACAAAATTAATTGAAATAACCATAAATATTAACAGATGTGTTGCTTTCTCAGAGCATGGAAAGTATTTTACAGCAGGTGTTTCCTGCTCTAGTCCTTTCAAAGACAGCACATATGTCTGGTAAAGGCACAGTATTTCACTGAGAGATGGAAGAATTATGGATGTGCTTCTCACCTGCATTTGCTTCTAGAGACTTGGGATGAGTGAACTCAACACTGCAGAAGGACATTGGGCATCGTGGGCAGCCTCATATCTAATTAACAAGTTCTGCTACTCTGTTTTAAGGGTCTGGTTTGCTTCCTTTGGTAGAAGACAAAATGTTTCTCAAACAAGATACTAATCAATCACAATTTTTTTTACATGGAGATATGTCCGTGTTTGGATAAGAATAAAGGATACAATTTCATTCTGAAATGTTCCTTCATCTCTCATATACATTGTAAGCATGGTGTGGAGGGTATGAATATGCTTGAAAATGTCTTCAAAGGGTTCATTAGACCCCTGGAAAAAAATCACAAATGTAGTCTCTGTTCTCACATGTTAACACTTCTATTCCAAGGTGGGAACAATGACTGTTAATTACAGATGTGAAAATCATCTCTGTAAACATGCATCTCTCAGCAGAATGAGAATATCCATGAGGGAACTCCAAAAGCTGCAAACTGTTTTCTTGCTATCACTGCTACACAGCAGCACTAGCACATGAAAGCCCATGATGTGTGTCAGGGATACTTGATGGCCTTTTCAGAAAGACAAGACAAAACCTACAAAAGAACAGAAGTCCTCAGATTCATAGGCATTCACAAGACAGAAAATGGAAATGCAAAAACCAGTGTTAAACTGACAGTTGCTGGCCATTCACACACTTCCAAAACCAGAGCACACTAGTGCGTGCAGGAAACTCACCTCATGCATGCCTCACATCAGAAATTGTTAGATCTCACAAGAAAGCAAAGAACAAAGTCCCCACATCCCAGCTACCCTCTCTCATCCTTTGGGCATGTCACCTTCAACTTAGTTTAGGATCAATAAACTCTTATGTACTTCAACACACTTCCTCGATTAATACTTGCTTTGCTCTTTGCAAGCATTTCTATTTGTAACTCATTTTATTTTGTAAGTACCTCCTTAATTTCCTGCTCAGTTCAGATGAGTTCAGTCCCCACCCTCACTATCACCTCCAAGAATATCCAAGGTTGGCAGATACA
Source organism: Actenoides hombroni (assembly GCA_024336885.1). NCBI lineage: Eukaryota > Metazoa > Chordata > Aves > Coraciiformes > Alcedinidae > Actenoides > Actenoides hombroni. The sequence continues at coordinate 296,266 of WUAM01000313.1, forward strand.
CAGATTATAACAATATGAATATCTTAAAGCAATGGAATGATTTTATTTCCTTTTGGTTTAACAAAATGGAACCACATTAAGAAAAGGTTAAAAAGAAATCCACTGTGTTTTCAGAAAAGAGTCTTCTCATTTTCAGACATTGTACATAGAAAAGCAATTAGCTGATTTACATGGTAAAGTGAATCTTCAGTTCTTAAAAATATAGCCCAATGTTATCAACAATCTAATCTGTAGAAATACAGAGGCTACAAACTCAGTTATTCACTTAAAAATTTGATTTAAAGTGTGATTTAAAACCCATTAATGTCAGTAGAAGACTTTCTACTGACTTCGAAAGGGGTTTGCATCAGACCATTACAGATGTAACATTTCTGGCTCTGTGGAAGAAATAGAAGCCAGGCATGAAAATTAAATCACTTAACTGTGGATTGTGGACAGAAGAAAAACACATTCAGCATATTAAGATGAAACATGTCTTTTCCTCTAATATGTGGAGGAACACAAACAAGAAGAGTAATACTCTAACTTTCTAATAAATTACCTATTTAAGCACTGGTGTATGCTTAAGTGGCAGACATGAAGATATTTTCAGACAGACCACTCCATCCTGTCATTTGGCACCTTGTTGCCACAGCTGTCTTCTGCTTAATTCTAGTCACACCTCTCCTTTGATAGCACTCTTGTTGTAAAGTCACCTTGTGGGTCTCACATAACCTGATCCATCCTGATCTGCTTTCCATGTGATTACAGGAGAACTCCACCAGAAATATGTTCTCTGTGGCAGTGGATAAACTGTGGGGTATTTGCAAGACAGTTTTCATAAGGGTGAGAAACAACAGGGCAAAAAGACCTGCTGGACGATTAAATGTAATGGCCACCCAGCTACAGTTTTTCAACATATTATCAGTTCAGCTTGCTGATAAGAATGACAATATTATGAGGAATAAAGCTAGAACCTCTGCATCTGTTTTTTATTCAAATTAAAATAATGACGATGAAAAATACCATACCCTAGCCATTAGACTTTCCTCCATCCTGAGAAAGATACCACAGTTCCGGAGATAATGAGCTTCTCAAAAGCACTGCAGTTTGTCTGCTAGTACAGTAGCCATTTCCATCTTGACTGTAGGTGCTGGGAAACTTTCACAGCTGTTGTGTGGTGTTCTAGCCAACCAATGTTAGCAAATGTTCTTTCACGTGAATTTCTAAAATAAGCAAAATAACAGCTTTTGCTGATCTCTTTTAAAGAGAAAAAAACAACTCAAACTTTTATAAGGATGAGGAGGGAGAAGAATATGCATGCTGGCCCAGAACAAACTTTTTTTTTTTTTCCCTCCTATGCACTATACTTCCCTCTGAATAGTTCTTCTAAGAAAAGCTGAAAGTTTCAAATAATCCCATGACTCCTGGAACTGTGACTTTAATGAAAACAAACAAACAAACAAAAAACATAACAAGATTTTTCTGAAAAGATCAGAATAGAAATAAATACTCTTCATTACAATTAGGCTGAAAAGTTGGAGGAAAGAGATGACAGCTACATAATTAAAAAATTCTGCACATAGGTATTCAATTCATAGGTAATGAATACTTCATTCCCTTCTGGGAAAAAATTTATCCTGTTCAACTTACAGAAGATTGAAAGGAGTCACATGAACCTTCAAATCTGTAAAAGAAAGCAATAAATTGTTTTTTTGTTTTTGAGGGGAATGGACACACAAATTGTATGATTAAATCAATACTTATTTTAAACTAACAGAATTTCTCAACTATTACTCTTGCAAACAGACTGCCTAGAGAGACTGCTGAATTTCCTGACTGAGGCTGGAGAAGAGGAAGGTTAGTATAAGTAAAGAGGGATAACAACTGAGACAGAGGGATGGGCTAGATGAATTATGTCCCTGTTGGGGTTTTGGGAGTTCTTTTGTTTTCCTGGGGAATTTTTCCATACTTGTTAGTAGGTGATAAACTGCTGTACTTGAGGGTACTTGGGAGAGGCAGAGGACCTGGCCACAGGGGAGGGGTTTGAATGAAT